>VZTL01050258.1:50384-62988 GCA_013400535.1 Scopus umbretta | reverse complement strand
TGGTATTCACATGAAAATGAAACAAAAAAAAAGATGTAAAAATATTACACAGAATTCCTACTGAATCAGTAAAACGTAACACGAAAAGAGACTTCAGCCATGTGCTTGCATAAGAGTCCAACAGCCAAAGCATGTATTTTGCCCCATGTTAAAAAGGGGGGAAAAAATGGTTGACTCGAGGTAGAATATGTGCATTATCTTTGTTTAACAGGTTAGAATAGTCTCCTGGCTGGAAGCTTCCTGGCATATGTGAGGGTGAATCAGGACATGTAACTCTCAGCAGTTTCACAACTTGGTGGCACACTGCCAGAAGAGCCAGCAGGTCATTGATTGTTATTGGGGAATCCCCTGACAGTTCCAGCCCCCAGGAAAAGAGAAGGAAGACTGGGCAGCCAGCCAGGACTTCACTCTTGCAAAAACCCCAAATGCTGCTCTCTGACTAGTTATGCAGGAACCATTCAAACCTTAGGTACTGCTGGCACCCATGTTATTCATGATAAACCATTGAGAGAAAGGACATAGAGTTTACTTGAAGGTTTAAACTGTGAGCTGGTGTTAAGACATATCTTTACTTGACCCAGAGCTATACTTCATTACACTAACAAGAATACTACCTCAAAGGGGCTTAACAATATGTTCTAGTACACACGTTATATAGCATGAGTATATGTAGTTACATGTTACCTGCGCCCCCAAACCAAATTATTAAATAATCTGAGTACATTTATGTGACAGTAGGACAAGTGATATAGTCAGTGCTTGTCACTCTGATCACGTCAGTGCTGTGTGATGTACCCAATGGGCATGTGAAATGTATTCCTTTGATGCAGGTGGATGTATAGGTTACTGTACATTTTGATATTCCATCTAAATGAATGAACAACTTATTCAAAGCTGCTGCCACTGCTAGGTCATGCTTCTATGCTTAACAGGTTCACAGTGTTAACAGTGATTTTTCATGAAAACAATTTATGCACCATAGAAATACAGTGCCATGTGTCTCCACATAAGCAGCAGCAAGGAGAAAAGTCAACAATTATTTTAAAACATGACTGACCAAAGAGAGCACTTCCTGGTTTGCATAACACCTTGTTTGCTCAGCAACTGCAAAGGAACAAAGAATCTCCCTGTCTAGTCACGTTCTTCAGCGTAAATTCTTTGTCTCGTCCTTTTAACATACTCACTTTTCCACTTCAAGTCACTAAGTGCTTCTTTACATTTCTGGAGTATCTTGGGAAAGATGGTCTTCTCGTGAGGTATCTCATACCACTGTCTAGACCAGCCAGTTGATGGGGTCTTTCTTTGCATTACTAAAATAACTGGTGATGACCGATCTGGAAACAGTGAACTGTGGTCAGCAGTTAAATCTTCAGGGAAATGTAGAAATCCAAAGAAAAACTGTTACTAAACACTGAAAAGTTATGGGTTGCTATTGCGTATTGCCATGGAAACAGTCTAATTAAGAATTTCTTGCAGTTAAAAATCAATACCCAACATAACAGCATGTGTTTCAGCTCAACAATTTATTCCATTCAACTCCCTGTTGAAACTAAGAAAAGATTTCATTTGAGATGGTATAACTATATTCACTTACAAGGCTAGTGATAGGCAACCAGATGTAACAGGGCAGCGGTAGCTTCTTCACCTGCAGCCAGCTACAGACAGCGAAGCATATCTAGACCTTTGGCTATTCAGAAGTCAAAATATGACTGGTTGTTTCTGATGCAAAATAAAAAGTTTCCTTGGGAATACTTCTAATTTTTCAGCAAGAACTGGACACATTATGCCAGGATATAGACCCTTCATATTTTAGTGATGCATTTTCAAGGTAATGGAATTAGAAAACTTTTGAATAAACAAGCCTTGTGTTTAAGCTTTATATAAGCTAGTTTCCTGAAGTTTTGCTATTAGATTAGCATCCAGACAAATCCCCCACCTCCCATTTTATTACAGGTTTGTGTAGCATGGGAAGAGTGACCGGTGACTGTACTTTTCTAAAGAAGGCTGGAAATAATTCTACTTGAAATTCTACTGAGAATCTATTAAATGCTTACTACATGCATTAAAAGCAAAATGAAAACACTGTCTTTGAATTCATCTCAACATCAATATCATAATCTGCAGGTCTACTTTTTTCGCCACCTATGCTGTAACTGCAATATGGTTGTTCCCCTTACTGCTTTAGAAACGTTGCGCCAGAGAAAAGTCATGGTAACACACTTTGCAACATCAGTGTTGGAACTAAGCGGCCAACCAGAAAAAGAAGCAGAGAACATAAGCCCTATTGTATTTCTCCTAAACTTAGTTCTCAGGTCTCTCCCATGAAGCAGTTAGCCCCACCCCTTCCCCTCCCAAACGCTCTGCGCTGAAGTGGTACCAAAACTGCTGTTGGCATCACCCTGGCAGCTGATTTCAGGCTTGAGCACACATAGCAGAGGAGAAGTCGGACCACAATTCCAGGTACAGCTGCGGATAGTGAATCAGTCCTTCTCTAGAAGAGCATTTGGTCGACTCGTGATCCACCAAGTGCCAGTGAAACCAGACAATAAAGGACTTGGCCTTCTGCAGTTTTTTCTGAGAATCATCTGAATTCCCTGATAAAGTGATAAAATCAGCTTTCTCTGAGATGTAAAGTCAAGGACAAACTAAACTCACTGGTGGAAATATGAGAGAGAAACCTAGAAAAGCAACCTGTGAAGGGTTGAACAGAAAGCGATCCCCCCAGAAAAAAATGAGAACATTGAAATGTAAAATATCCTACAGACAGCATCATGTAGCTAGTCCTATTTACAATGGTGTGCAAGCACAAAAAAAACCATGTAGCCCACTTATGCAATTAAGGCTTGGCAATTTGATGAAAATATCATGGAACAGAATTGATGTGGATTTGTGCACCCTGCCAGCTCATTGGGATGGAATTGGCAGTCAGGGGAAGAGACGGGTGGTGTGATGTGCACGCATGAGCCTGCAAAGGCAAACTCTGGGCTCCAGGGCAATTGCCAGGAGTTGGTTATCCTGCAGGAAAACAGGGATTTTAACAATAGTTAAGCTCTCAAGGGAGGTAGGTTTCTGCAGGCTTTGGATAATTAAAGAAAAAATAGTGGGGGATAGATATATTACAAACCTCTAATGCTCACAGTGCCCACATAGAACTAGAAATATTGCTGTCACAGAGGTATTGGCAAATTAAGTGATTTTTCTCCTAGAAGAAACAATATTTAGTTGCAAAACTTTATGCACTTCACAGTAATTATTATATCTACGGTGGTTAAATGCTTCTTTAGATTAACTCAATACTAAATAAAACCAAAATGCATCACACAGCACTTAGCAGATGCATGATTTTCTTCAGTGATTTCAAATTTCTGCTAGATGCTAAAGGAACTACTGAAGTGATTAAATCAGTTGCATGTCTAAACATTTGCAGAAATTACTTCAAGCACATGAAGAAAAAATGTTATAGTGCAAAAGACCAGTAGGATTCATGAAATGTTACTTTAGTATTCAAAGTTATAGCATTGTGTTTCAGAAAGAACAAGAAAGTCTCCCAAATTACTGAATAATTATTATAATATTTTCTAACAAATCTTTTCTCCACTAGGAAGCTTTTTTCTTCACAAAGAAGCAACAACTGACCATTCCTGTAACAGATTTGGCACAGCACGCAAAGACAATGAAAAGTTAATTATATGCTGATGTAATAAATGTTCAGGCATCCTGAAAAATAGTCTTGTACTACATTTCATTTCAAAAAGGCGTCTATTTTATAAGGATATTTTTTACTAGGATTCATTACTTACTGTCAGATAGCAAGCACTTACTGTCAGGCCTCACATTGTGCATATTACTGTATGATAGCAGAATGGTCACAATTCTGCAAAAGCTTATAAATTGTGCCAATAACTGGACTTGCTAGTCAAACCCAATTAACTTCTCACACCAGTTTGCCTAGTAAAGCATCCACTTAGTCAGAATTCATTTATGCTTTAAAACAGAAGCATCATACATTTTTTGAAAAGTATTATTTTTTTCAGTGTGCCATTAGAATTAAAAAATATATACAGCAGATTAGAAATCCTAAAGTTACAAATAAAATTAAGCTGCATACTTAGGGTTTGCAACATTTGAATGTGCTGTAAGTACACAGCATTTTGAAGCATCAAGCAGTTCTCAGCTTCCTGCTGTGTCCCATATAGAGTCTCCATCACTATCATCAGTCATGCATAAAATAATTGTTTTTCTGCTCTTACAATAGGACCAAGAAAACCCTGCATTCTGGTTGAAATGAAAATGAAGGCAACATGAGTAATCACATCATGAGGGGTCAGCTGTTGTGTACCGAACATCCTTAAAAGCAGTTCAATAATGGTACCTTTAACTAAATGTTTATTTACATAATCACGTAGGTAAAAATGTCTAAATAAAAGAAAAAAAAAGCTATACTATTTTAAATAAAAAAAATTTGAATTAATTATCCAGAAAATCAGTGAAGAAAAGCTTCTTGACAGTGTCTGTAAAAATGGTAACAAGTTATTTACAAAGAAGAAAAAAAAAAAACAACCAAATTTACACACCTGAGATAGCATGAACCAAGAAATGAACAATTAGTATTAAAGTTTATATTAACTGCTGAATTGTGTTGTGACAAAATCAAAGGAAACTGAACACCAGATATTATTTTGATTTTTTTTTCCCTGAAGCGTATTTGAAATAACCACATTTTATTTGAGCAATCCATTGTTGCTTAATCTATTACCAGAATATAAAAAGCCTGTCTGTAAAATTTTTAATTGCTAGTCTGCTTTCACTCTGACTATGGAAGTGTTGCTGTGTATCATAATACAACATTGCAAGTCAGTGAATCAAAATATATGCCACTTATTGAAAAGGTAAAACAAAACTGGATTAGAAATAAAATCTTTCCCCCCCTCTCTCTATGAGGTAACAGCAGATCAGTGATGCAGAATATTAATATTACAGTTTTTAGTTCTTCATACAATGGTACATTCAGATCCCACATCTGAAGTGCAGACCAGAAAAGATTTAATTACATTAGAGAAATCTGCTATTGGCTTATTGTGTGTTTGGCTCAAGTTGGCTCTTCAGTTTGGTTTATAACTCCTTGACAGAAACATTTGGCCTTGGCCCTTGAAATGCTTAGGTATGTGCATTGCTTTACATGTGAACTGTCCCCTTAAACTTGTCAATTTAAGCATATGAGTAAGTGTTTGGAGGATAAGAGATGAACAGTTTTTAAAAGCACCTTAGCAGTGTGAAGAAAAGCAAACATCATACTGGTATATATAAATACAATGATGAAGAGTCAGTGTACAAATAGGAGCGCCATGTTAGATTCAAGAAGTCATCCTTCCACTCTACTTGGTCCTGGCTGTATCACATGGAGTTTTTGGCAGAGAGGTGTGAATAAGCTGGAAATGGTCCAGAGGAAAGCAAAAGCAATGAACTAGGTTTAGAAAACATGATTTAGAAATAAAGATTGAAGAAACTGAGTTTGCTTATTCTGGACAAGTGAGAAATTTCAGACAATGCAGGTTATTTGCTGGCTTTTACAGGCTTTATGTGAGACAATACCTTCAGAACTTCAGGATAGGTCATTGGGGTGTATGTTCACAGCTACAAGGATACATGCCACATCTTCAATACTCTTCTCCATATTTTATATGTGTGAAGTCAGTCCCCCACAAAAATCCCACTTACATGCTCAAAAGATTAGAATAAAAGTGCCTAAATAGTTTTTGATTTTGCTTTTGACTTGTCAAAATTCTATAATTCATTAATTTCTCCTTTGTGATAGAACTAATTAAATCCCCAACTACACTTAGATTTGTTATTATAAATAGTTGTTTTTCAGATAGACTGAGGAAAAAAAAAAAAAAAGAAACAACCAAAAGCAGCAAATCAGTTATTTTATTTTCCTTTTCTGGATTGTTTTTCTCATTTGTAGGAAAAGAAATGCCTATGAGGTAACTAATTTGATCACAGTACACAACTGTGGTGAGTCACTCCTGACTTATTATCTATGGATTACTGGAGTTTAATGTTCTTACTTGCACAGATTAGGAGATCAAAAATGAACAGAATGGGGATGCTCATCCCTAATTATCTTTATTATGACAGAGAATCATTGTTTTAAGTTGCAAGGTTATAGCTTATGAAATGGTTGTGTATAAAATATTGATATTACAAGGATACTGTATTTTGACTGTTAACATGGTGTATGCCGTCTGTATGAAACATAAGATCTGGCAAAACAAAAATGTTTTTCTAAGAGATTTACAGTGACAAGTTTTTTTTTATTATTTAAGCAATCCTAAAGATGGAGTAAATACATATTTTCTTGTAATTGTATTCCAAGAGTGAATGCCTCAGTAGCAACATTAATCAGGAAAAATCTGTAATCTGTACTATTTATCATGTAATTAAAATGATAAAAAGCCGGTAAATAGGAGGGAACTGACTGTCTGAAAAGAGCTACAAGTAGGCAGATATCCAACACATGCTTCTACAGTGGAAATGATAAAGTAAAAACAATCCATTTAATAAATTTTAAAATTCTAGAAGCAAAAATTCCTGAAACAGTGAAATGTATATAGAAATATTCTAAGAGTTCCAGCTATTGATTTTTCCTTTTTGCAATTCCTGCAATGTGCTTGGCTGCTACCTGGGNTTCAGCTGGCCTAGGTCCTTTTCTGCCAGGCAGCTTTCTAGCCACTCTTCCCCAAGCCTGTAGTGTTGCATGGGGTTGTTGTGACCCGAGTGCAGGACCCAGCACTTGGCCTTGTTGAACCTCATACAGTTGGCCTTGGCCCATCAATCCAGCCTGTCCAGATCCCTCTGCAGAGCCCTCCTGCCTTCCAGCAGATCGACACTCCCTTGGTGTCATCTGCAAACTTACTGAGAGTGTACTCAATCCCCTCATCCAGATCATTGATAAAGACATTAAACAAGGCTGGCCCCAAAACTGACCCCTGGGGAACACCACTTGTGACCAGCCGCCAACTGGATTGAACTCCATTCACCACAACTCTCTGGGCACAGCCAGCCAGCCAGTTTTTAACCCAGTGAAGGGTGCACCCATCCACACCATGAGCCGCCAGCTTCTCCAGGAGAATGCTGTCGGAGACAGTGTCAAAGGCCTTACTAAAGTTGAGGTAGATAACATCCACAGCCTTTCCCTTGTCCACTAGGCGGGGAACGTCTATAAATCACTGTGCTCCAACTACAGTGCTATCTTCCTTTCTTGTGGTGTTGTGTTCCTCCTTTAGCTCAGTATACATTGCAGACCATCCTAGTATCCTACATCACCTCACCGTTAATGTTTTACACTTTGTGGTAGGAAGGTGTTCACATTTAAGCTAGATTAGTTAGGTGCTCTGAACTTCAAAGAAGAGTTACCCTTCCCCAGGCAACTCCTGGAGAGTAGTCAGTCTTCAGAAGGGGACTCAGAGCACTTCAGATGCTTCGCATGATGTAATATGAAGACAGTCTTTGGAAATGTTTACTCAAAAAATCAGAATTATCTTTCATATCAAATGGTGTTATAAAATTATTTTAACCAGACAAAGAATGAAAGAATATTAAAAGATTCTACGAAGTGGGAGACAGAGAGAACCTGAAGCTGGTTTCTGATTCAGGCCAACAATTTGAAACTATGTCTTTTAAAATCCAGACACTAAACACTACCTAGACAGCTTCGCTTTAAGTGACTGAATATTTAACTATCTATACCACATTTATAATTCTAGTTTGGTGGTGGTGGATGGGAGGGGGGCCCAGTAGATGTTTCTGAAAAAGGCAGACAGAGTATTTCTACATTAATATATGAAGACAAATTTCTGGCTTAGGAGTTTCACTGTTACCATAGCTCTCTATAGATCTAGAATGAACGTATCTTCCCTCATACATTAGCAAACAGGCAGAGGAACTCTCATCTGTTTATACCTTTTTGCATAGATATGCTGTAATTCCTTATGAATGACATGCTTGAAACACAGAACTACCCAGGTTCCAGTCCCCAGTCAAAATCAGCCAGAAGGGAGGCCTAAACCTTCTACTACACACCCATGAGGAACTCCCTAGTTTGGGGGATGTTAGATATTTGAGGTTGAGGGTCTGTTGCATCTCCACATTAATCAGAAAGTCACTCCTGACAAAAGTATTGTCTGAATTTTGCTGCCAGCAGAAACTTTGGTTACAACAAATCCATTTTCCAGTTAATGCATTCTCAAGAAGTCCTGATGATCTTTAGGTATGGTCCTGCTCATGCTCAATGAACATCATGGTGAGAGACTATGGGTCACATGAAGACCCAGTGTAGTCAGTTGTTGTTACTGCCCCAATGAAGTCAGTGACAGAATTCCCTCTTTTAAATAGTACATAGTCAGCCTTCGAGGGCATAATTATTAGGGTTGTCATATTGAGCTGTGGGTGTATTCAATGCAGATACATTTCAAATGGTTTCTTCTCAAAGTTCTGAAAACCTTTGAAAAAAGCTCCAATTAATATCTTATTATTAATTTCCTTTCTTGTGCTTAAATCCAAATGGTTTATTTGAGCTTCACTGTAACTGTAGGGGACCCTATATATCAAGGAAACATTCAATGTTTCCTTAAGATTATATTGCAAATCGCAAGACAAATTACAATATAAATGCAAACAACATATGCTATAAGCAAACAGGAAACTGCCAGAATTACAGTAATTCATGAAAATAACAAGCTATTGATCTGTTGAATCTACTCAAAGAGCCTAACAATTGACTAAACATTTGGTATCCCATTTTAATCTTTTTATGAACAGAATTGTTGTTAAAACTTATTTACATGTACCCCATTTCAATACATACTCTATAGTTGAATAAGAATTAATATTTCTAGGGAGAAAATGGAAAAAAATACATGTTTGCATGCTCACTTCAACTGAATAAAGTAGAAATATGATGGGTGAAACTTTGGGAGGTCTTTGTGGGTGTGTTGTCATGATTATAAATTACTTCCCTCTTCAGACTGAACCACAGAATTTTTTTTTTTCTGGTGGTTTTTGTTTGGTTTTTTTTCTTTAGGGAGAGAAAGAGCAAAATGGTGGGTGCCAAAAGGTTATACCCAAAATATGAACCACAAGAAACATCCCTGATTCTCAAGCAGCATGCTAAGGAAGTGTTTGTATACACAAGCATGTACTAATTTAAATGGAAAATCCAACTTAACTGATCTGTACAAGACTAAAAAGGTAAAATCACTGCTTAATTATGAGTTTAAAAGGTTAAGGCAATGAGAAGGCACAAGTTCTATACAGTATGAGTAAAAGATGGTTGTTTTTTAATAAATAGGTATGTGGCTAATTGTACCTCTATCCATGTGCTTCTAAGATAAAAGCTGTTGTAAGAATCTCAAAGTGTTTTCAATGAGTTAAACCCCTCTATCTATCACTGGCCTAAAGATACATACTAGATGTGGATATATATTACATGAAGAAGTAAAACAGGCTTTTTTAAAACTGCCAAATAAAGCTTCAGGGAAGTCTAGTTTTACTATCAGATTTCACAAAGCACTGTGCCTTAAACTAGCCCCAGATGCACAGTTCAGGTTCATGCACCTCATCTCTCCTTCCTACTTTATATGAGGTGATAACATCTTTTATTCACAAAGCTGCGAAAGATGTCCTTGAATGTACCAACCATAGACATTTATATTGTTAAGCCTTGATTATAAAATTTTCCCCCAAGATCTGATAGACAGGGACCAATCCAGCTTTATAAAAGTTTCATTAGCTCTGGAAAAAGTGTCTCCTTCTTAGCAGCCAAAATAACTTATTTAGAACCTCTGCACTAGGGCACTATTTATGAGTCATAATGTGAAGGGCAGATTTGATCTATCAACTTTTGTTAAAGATAGATTAAAACCGGGAACATGTCTGAACTGAATACAGTTATTTTTGTATTGTAGTAGAGGCTAGAGACCTCACCTGTGGGTGGTGGAGTCTGGAAGAAGCCGATTTAATAAGACACTATGCACACTATTAAAAGACAATCCCTGTCTAAAAGCTTGTTGTGTAACAATCCAATTGGCAGCACATTGTACTCTGATGGAGCTCTGCACCCATTTTCTATAAAGAAGTACTTCTGGGTGCCTACTTAGCCACATATCTGGAGAGGAAGGAACTATACTTACACCTAGAGTAAGAGATAATGTGGGGATGAGACAAACAGATGGGGGAGCACTGTGCACCAGGGAGATTTATGACAAATGTAACATGAAGTAATTAATCACTTGAACATACATTTCTGGGGAAAAAAAATGTTAATAGCAAATTTTCAGTGGTACAGTCCAGCTTTTCCAACCTGTTTAAATACTTATAATTTAAAATTAGCAATCTGGTTGCATTCATAAAGGTCATGCAAATATTTATAGTTCAGGCCTCTTCACATTAACTGCAAGGCAACTTGGCACTGCTGTCAGGAATGCTTTCATACCAATAAGGGACTCTTAGGTGCTACTACTAGATAAGTATGATTGTGCTAATGAAGTATCTGCAGGAGGGGGAAAACTGCCATTTCATATAGATGATACTATAATGTTTCTGCTTAAGCCAGTGAAATAAATTCCTCATTTATTACAATAGCTATAATTATAATAGCTGTATCATCATTAATAGCTGTATAATAGCTGTGCAGTTATTAATGCTGAGGTATAAAATCAATTTAAATTGTCAGAACTTTTGTTATTATCCAACAGTTATTAAGACGCCTTTTACCTACACCTTTAATTTGCCCCCTAAGAATACTGAAGAGTTGGGCTTGTGGATATAGAATGGAAGATAATAAAATCACTGATATAAACTCTAATTTTTTTTGGAAATTCCAGAACAACTTCAGCAAGTCATTTTCAAGCCTTTTGTATTGCACACTCACACCAGTTCAGCAAACCTGCCTGTCTAGTCATTACAATAGGCAGAGTGGCCTACTGTGATTGTCCGAATGGCCACACCCAGAAATCTGCCTGTTCTGCTATTTTCCCTTCTCCTTTTGCAGTTTTCTCCATTAGTGAAGCTGTTAGGGTCTTTTATTTTGGTAAACGGAATCTAATGAGCAATATACGACCTGATTTTCCCGATGAATCAGTAAACTACTCTACTATGTAAGACCTAATGTTTTTCGCTTCTCGAAGAGGAAGAACACAATGTGGTNTTGGACTAGATAATCTCAGAGGTCTTTTCCAACTGTAATGATCCCATTATTCGATTCTACGATTCTATGATTAAAGCAGGCAGAGACATGTGTCATGTGGTTGGGACTGGCCCCATGAATTATGGGACCTAAATTGAAGGGAAGGATTACCACTGAGTGTTGTTATTTCACACCAGAAGGAAGAAGCAAGAAACAGCAGTGCAAGTCAGTGAGTAGTTTTGCATGGGGTAGAGAAATTTGCTATGTTGGGGGTGCTATGCTGGCAATTTAATCTGTGTTTTATTTAATTCACTATGGTTGCCTTGTCTCTTGCCTTTTGACATCCAAGATTCACAGGCCCATAATGACATGCATTAGTTAATTAGTTAATGTTTCTAAAGCACTTTGAAAATGTAAAGCACTGTGCTGCGCACTACATATTGGAAATTGATATGAGGACACATTTAACAGTGGGAGTGGGAAATATACTTTTCAGATATGGTAATAGGGAAGAGATAAATATTTTTGCATAATTAAACTAGACTGTATTCTTCTCCCTGCAAATATACAAGAGATACGTTTCTGCCATACCATGCAGCTACAGCATCACTTAGTTTATATAAGCAGAAAAACACTATTCACTTGTTCATTGAAAGAACACTACAAATCTATGCCTATGTGTAAAAGATACACAGGTTTATTCAGAGACCAGAAAATTGTTCAGACACTATAGCCCAAGGTAGTATACATATGCTTTATAGACACGATGCTGACTGGCATTTTTTTTGGTTTTAGTCCTACAGGATAGTACTTACTATTCATTTTGCAGTGGGGAAAGGATTAAAGGGGAGCAGGAAGAAAAGCATGTGAAAATTTTAAATAGGTTTACGTTTTCTGACTGCAATAGTCTTTAAGTTACAAAGACTTTTTTGGAACATCTAAAAAGAATCACCTGAGCAAAGGTGCAAGGTGCATCATTTAAGATGTAGGCACTTGTGTGCTGGCAACTTGTACAAGAACCTGCTGCGTGCGGCAATCTAAAGACAAATGCATATCACACAGTGCACTGATGTACCTGAGTTAGATATGGAAATTGTAAATGAGGATGTGATCAGCAGGTACATGAAGCAACACGAATGTGCTATCAGACTGTACATCAACCACACTAATAATGAGATGCTGCTCAAATTCAGTTCAGATGCCAGTACTAGAAAGTTTTGGCAGCTCCACGCAGGATAGCAGTATGTCAGGTAGATGTAGTTTAAAAAAGAATTAATAGACCCACTAAACATTTATTGGTGTTTCTAGTACAGAAGTCAGCCTATTAACCTGCATTTTTCCCAAACCACCACCACTGTGTTCTAGATTTACCAGGTACTGATAAGACCAGAAAAGACTTTTTTTTTTTTTTTTTTTTTG
>VZTL01050258.1:0-37939 GCA_013400535.1 Scopus umbretta | reverse complement strand
AAAAAAAAAAAAAAAAGATTAGAGTCTGCAACAGATAATCTGGCATGAATCAAGAACAATATTTTGTAGGTGGGTCCAGCACAAAGCAAGGTCCATTAGGCTCAAAGGACACTGCAGCAGAACAATGGAAGCAGACAGGAAGTCTGCACTAATAAATATGCCCATTGGGCCAGTGCCACTGCCTAGCATGGCATAGATACATACAGAAGGATTATACACTAAATAGTGCAAACACAGTCCAGTCCATCTGTCATAAACATTAAGTCCAAAGGCCACAGGTGCAGATGGCACTAAAAAGTAAAAATTACACCCAGACAGAGACCACTTCATGTAATATGGAGACGAAAAAAAAACCCAAAAAACTCAGCGAAACAAAACAAAACAAATCCAGTGATTTGTTTCCAATCAATAAATGTTCTCAGAATGTCCTTGGCAATCTTTGCTTCTTCCTTTCCCTCTCTCGTTGTACATCCTTAACATTCATTTTATTTCACAAAAGTACTTTGAGCATTCAGGATCATTTTTTATCCAGTTAAATAAATCTACTTGATATTTGGGCAAAGAAGGTAAATAATTTAAAGTAAGGTTCAGTCCTTCATTCTAGTGTGTTGAGAATAGGATGTGTTTTCCCTTTGGAGATGGAATCTGTTAGGCTCCAGGTATATCTTGTTTGAGGAACGTTCCCATAATAAAAAGCTTAATAAAAAGGAGGAGGATGTGCTTCTCTCTCTCGTAGTCTGGGTAAACACAAACGAAAGTTGCATCCTGTTAAATTCCAAAAAGAAGCAAAGAATTTCCACTCCTTATTCATTTTGCATAACTCATATATGACTCCGATTTCTCGTACTGAAGTATCTTTAATATGTTCATTATATCTCTGCAGATTAGGTACATCATGATGGCTACACACCACAGAAAACACCTTATAGAAGGGTTTAATCTGCCATAGTTTCCTCCTTTCACAGTCACCACAGGCTAGTAACCAAATACCCAGGGCTAAATACAAGTAGACCATCAAAAAAGAGCTCTAAGAATAGTTGCTTCAAGTGAAATAAGTCCCCAGATAAAACACTGCTACTCCAAGATTTTATCTTTAGCTACCAAATAAAGTGTATCTCAAACCTGTGGAAATCAGAATTTCAAGTTTGACCTTTTTCAGCCATTCTTTGACACAGTTGCAGAATTTGTACATGCACTTCTCCGGTTGTCAGTTGATTAAATGAAGGATGCCAATTCCTTAGCAGCACTTACAAAAAAGTTTTAAAACTGTAACCAGATGCAATACATCTTTGATGGAGTGTTGGATAGTGTTATATCCCTGGTTTACAAAGAAACAAAAGCCATCCAAGAATATAATCATATTCCAACTGTATAATTCCATTGAAATTCTTGGCAACCCTAGTGTTGTTTCAGAAACAGAAGTAGTTTTAGTCATATCTCTAGAACTTTTTTTTTCACTAAAAGAATAAGCATTATCTTTTCATCTTTAGTCAGCATTGTCCATTGTGCTTCATTTACTTCGCTCATGAAGTCTGACCTCCAGAAATCACAGAATAAACCTGATGCCTTTGTGATAGCACTAGCCATAAGACTATATAAACAGGTGAATAGGATATACTGCATTTTCTCTTTGTTCTGGACAGATTTTTTGTAACTGAGTAGCAGACGCTATAATCACAGAAATGATTATGCACACTATTTCATTGTTGTACTTGCAGCCAAGTGCAATAAAGATTTAATAATACAGAGATGAGACAACTCAATATTATTTCCAAAGTATTAAAGAATCATTCAAAAACCTCAAGTTCTATATTTTTTAATATTTAAGAGGTACATACCCACTAAGCAAGGTTTTGAATATGATCTCCACAAGAGATAACAATGGGCAGCATCAATCTCATTCTCCTAAAGTCTCAAATTAAAACCATTTAGGAAAGTGTTTATGTGTTTTCTTTTTAAAGACCAAAAAGTATAAACAGTGATTTTGAAGACCTATTTCTTTATTTCATACCAGAGGATTATAGTATTCCAGTTGTGATTTTTGCCTTCCAGCTATAGTGGGATCCAGTCTCTCATAACCAGAGCATATTCCCATTTGATTAACAGATGACCACCCAAAGTCACCTGAGTTAGCCATGGATTAGAACTAGGGACTTTTCCAGCATCCAGTTTCCAAGTGTTCCCACCCTGATACTGCACCAATAGCTATGACTTCAGCTTCTACTACTCGGCTCGGCTCGGCTTCCCACTGCCCTCAGTAACCAGGAACGAGAAGAAAGGCTCCTCTTTCATTGACTAGGTCTGCTTATGCAGCTGTGAGCAGATGAGACCTTGCTCTGCCATACATAAAGCCAGCCAACTCTCATACGACCACCACAGGAATCAATAAATGTCACACCATACCTGGCCTTCCAGCAAGGCTTACTTATGATGGTCACTGTGGTGACACCTGCTCACAGAAGTTAGATTACTTATTTCCTATTAGCTTCAAACTTAGGCAGTTTTCTCCCATTTCCATTCACACACTGTGACTTCTGAGTAGCCCTGACAGACAGATTCCTGTGCCAGAATGTGTGGAAGAAACCTAAAGTGGTTTCAACCATCCATCACTGGCCGTCATCACCCATGCCCTTATCTCCTGTTCCCTTCGCCATGATAGTGGCAGCACATGTGACCATGAGTGCTCTGAGCTCCTCCAAAGCTGCTGCATTGTGTTCTCATTCTCCCTGCAGATTTACACCATCATATTACCACTGCCTTGTGATCTGAAGTAGGGAGGGTCAGGAATGAGAGTCAGGAACACATCAGAGGGAATGTGCACTCACTTCTATTCATTTCCAGGTTTCATCCTGTTCTAGATGTGATACTGGCTGGTGATCACACAGTCATGGAAATCACATATGTGGAGTCCTGAAGGATAGCTGTCCCACTGCACTGATAATTTTTAAATTCAATGTTTAAAACAGAAAATTCATATAAGTGTTACTATTTTTCTGAAAGTGAAGATGCTACATACTTACACCAATTACTCTTAAATTCATTGGTTTACTACCTACCTTTTCTGCTACTGTACACCAATAGCATCAACTAAGCATGATGTTATTGGTGTTAGGGCTCAGGAAAGCAATGAGGTTGCTGCCTGGGCCCTGCTTGGAGTTAAACCTAACTGAACAGGATATGTTAACGCTACCCATGCAAACATGAACAGAAGATGAGAAACTGTTGGGAGACAACAAAGTGAGAAGCTAATAAACTTTATAGATAGTGCAGTGAAGAATGGCTGGGTTTCACAGACAGATGAGAGTTCTGTGATCAATGGTCAAACCTCACAGATAGTTGAAGGGGAGCACTGGGGATATTCTGGTGAGTACAGTTATGCAAGGCCAACAGTACCCAGGCAACTGTAGCAGAAATTCCATGCAAGGCCATCAGCAATGGTATCACAAATACTGAACTGGCAAAGAGATACAGCAAATTTGGGACTGGTGGGAGAAAGAAATTGGGGCAGGGTTTTTTTCAGGAGGAGACTGAAGCAGAAAAGAATTAACCAGAGAGAATCATAGAATCATAGAATCATAGAATCATTAAGGTTGGAAGAGACCTCTAAGATTATCTAGTCCAACTTGCAACCCACCCACCACCATGACTACTAAACCATGGCCCAAAGTGCCACATCTACACGTTTTTTGAACGCCTCCAGGACGGGGACTCCACCACCTCCCTGGGCAGCCTGCTCCAATGCTTCACCACTCTTTCAGGAAAGGCATTTTTTCTAATATCCAATCTAAACCTCCCCTGATGTAACTTGAGGCCATTTCCTCTTGTCCTAACACCAGTTACTTGGGAGAAGAGATCAACACCCACCTCACTGTTCCCGTAATTGTTCCTTGTAAGACTTGTGCTCTAGACCCTTCACCAGCTTCATTGCCCTTCTTTGGACATGTTCCAGCACCTCGATGACTTTCTTGTAGTGAGAGTCCCAAAACTGAACACAGTATTCGAGGTGGGGCCTCACCAGTGCCAGGGCACGATCACTTCCCTACTCCTGCTGGCCACAGTATTCCTGACACAAGCCAGGATGCTGTTGGCCGCCTTGGCCACCTGGGCACACTGCTGGCTCACATTCAGCCGGCCGTCAACCAGCACCCCCAGGTCCTTTTCTGCCAGGCAGCTTTCCAGCCACTCTTCCCCAAGCCTGTAGCGTTGCATGGGGTTGTTGTGACCCAAGTGCAGGACCTGGCACTTGGCCTTGTTAAACCTCATACAGTTGGCCTTGGCCTGTTGATCCAGCCTGTGCAGATCCCTCTGCAGACCCTTCCTACCCTCAAGCAGATCAACACTCCTGCCCAGCTTGGTGTCATCTGCAAACCTACTGAGAGTGTACTCAATCCCCTCATCCAGATCATTCATAAAGATATTAAACAAGACTGGCCCCAAAACAGAGCCCTGGGGAACACTGCTTGTGACTGGCCACCAACTGGATTGAACTCCATTCACCACAACTCTCTGGGATTGGCCATCCAGTCAGTTTTTAACCCAGCAAAAAGTACACCTGCCTAAGCCATGAGCCGCCAGCTTCTCTAGGAGAATGCTGTCGGAGACAGTGTCAAAGGCTTTACTAAAGACGAGGTAGATAACATCCACAGCCTTTCCCTCATCCACTAAGTGGGTCACCTGGTTATAAAAGAAGATCTGGTTGGTCACGCAGGACCTGCCTTTCATGAACCCATGCTGGCTGGGCCTGATCCCCTGGTTGACCTGCACATGCCTGTTGAGCGCATTCAAGATGAACTGGTACCGAGGTCAGGCTGTAGTTCCTCGGATCCCCCTTCCTGCCCTTCTTGTAAACGGGCATCACACTGGCAAGCCTCCATTGCCTGTTAACCAGGACTGCTGACAAATGATGGACAGTGACTTAGCAAGCTCCTCAGCCAGCTCCATCAGTACTCTCAAGTGGATCCCATCCAGCCCTATAGACCTGTGAGTGTCCAGGTGGCATAGCAGGTTGTTAACTGCTTCCTCCTGGATTATGGGGGGTTCATCCTGCTGTCCACCCCTGTCTTCCACCTCAGGGGGCTGAATACCCTGGGAACAACCGATCCGACTATTAAAGACTGAGGCAAAGAAGGCATTAAAGTATATCAGCCTTTTTGTCATCCTTGGTGGCAATGTTCCCCCCTTGATCTAATAAAGGATGGAGATTCTTGTTGGCTCTTGTTTTGTGAGGTGAAAAGGAATATCAAAATGTAGAAAAGGAAAAAGGTAAGAAATAGAAAAATTCATTAAAAGTTATGCAAGTCCCGTGAGCAGTGCTGCCTGCTGGGTGGTCCTGCATTTGATGAGGACAGCCTGACTTAGGACAACAAACCAAACTTGTAAATGTACAATGCATATGTTAAAGTTTCTTCTGCAATCAGGAGAAAGTGAGAGGGGGAGAGGTGCTTTCCCTGGAGTTCCAGGAGATATCTAGATGGAACAGACATTCTGGTACCACTCTGTTGGTGTCCATTCCAGCGCTGATCACATTGGTATCTTCCCAGCCATTTCCTAATATTTTCTGGAGTATAAATCCATAAAATACTAGATTGATTACAGTATGTTCCACATTCCAAAGTAGAGTATTTTCTACCAATGACCCAAGAGAGCTCACAAACCCTTTCCTTTTCCTTTTAGCTCCCTGTCCTCACTGTTAGTCATGTTGATTTGGCATAAGGAAAAGATAGGCTTACAGATATCTGCCAAACACTTCCATCCTTCTACTATTTTCACCTCCAAAAAAAAATGTGTCAGATTTCTTATGATTTCCTTGACACAATTCTGTCTTCCTAATGAAAAATAGCCACATCAAATTTCAGGGGAAAAGAAGAAAACCAGGGCATAAGCACCATCAAATCAAACCAAGGCACAGTTCAGAATCCATAGGCTGTTAGTTCCCTACCAAAAGCATTCACCATCCTGGCCAAACATCTCTACTCAGTAAAGTTCCAACATCCCAGGAGTGATGGCAAGAACTGCCCTGCAGATGAATCCTCCCGGCAGGCACAGGAGGTTGAGACACCTGGAGAAGCCATCAGATTACATCTGGAATGCAATTTTTTTTGTATTTTCCATTATTACCCATGTGAAAAAAATACTTTGCCTTTACAAAGTAGTGGTGCACCACATCTACTGCCTAACTGTAAGGGAATCTTTTGCAACATTTAGAGATTCATTAGAGTTCCTTAACAACCAAACTCACCTGATGCATGGGAATGTGTGAGCTTCCTTAGGGTGCAGGAGGCTCTATTCACTTACAAGGAAAATGTTATTTCAAAAGTTGCAACACTATTATTTTCTCAGGATTGCTCTGCGTAAACATGATTTTTTTTTCCTGCAGGCATATTTTCTCCAGATTAAACAAGTCCTGCTTTCTTGGAGTCTCTTCACAGGGCATATGCTCCAGTCTCCAACTATCTTGGTAGCTCTCCACTGAACTTCATCCAGTTGATCAACATCTGTCTTGTATGGGGGTACCCAGAACTGGATGCAGTGTACAGATGTAGCCTAATTAGTACCAAGTAAAGGGAAACAGGAAAAACTTCCTTTGATCTATTAGCAATTCTGCTGTGGATACAGTCCAGTGTTTTGTTAGCCTTCATCACAGTCAGCATACAATGTTTAACCCACTGTCCACCGAGACACTTATGAAGTTATTAAACAGGATGTGTTTCTGGACAGTCCCCTGATGAAGTCAGGCATCGAGGCAGAGTATGAATCATTAGCCACTACCCTTTGAGTCTGATGATCCATCCAGTTTTCTACTGACCTAGCAGTCCATCCATCTACTCCATAACAACCCTGCTTGAATATGGAGATGTTGTGGGAGATTGTGCTGAAAACCTTGCTAAAGTCAAAGCAGATGACATTCCCTGCTCTCCTTAGCCACGAACACAGTCAGTCCAGTCATGTCATCATAGAATGCGATTGGTTTGGTTCAGAATTAAAATCCATGCTACTCCAAATAAGTTTTTTGCAAGGGTACTTGGTATAAGCATACCAGGTATAAGCATTCACATTCTCTGTGGTCATCTTTACCACCAACATGAAGCTACCAGAAAATCTTTACTCATACATTTTCTCTGAAGTAGTATAAATCTGCTAGCAAAATGGAATATATTTGACACATGCAATCACATGATTAACACTTCTATAGGAGCACTACCGAGAAAAATAAATAAAATATTTCTGTGAGTCAGGTTCATGGGAAATGACATGTGTTTCTGCTTCATGCTGTGTAAAGCTGCAGTTAGCATTTTTTAAGACTTTTATCCATATTCCATCTAATTTTAATTAAACATTTTCTTAAGTTTAACATCTTAATTCCTGGAACAAAATTAATGTCAATATGAACTTGTAGAGATCAAAAAATATTAATGAGCTCCCAAGTATTATTTTCCTGCAGAAATGTCATAATGTTCTCTATATATTCATATACATATATATAATATGAGTGTATTGATAAAAATACAATATATATAAACATAGGTAAAGTTTTCTACACCATCATAAACCCCCCAAAGAACAGTCAAATAATAAAGGCAAATAATACTGCTATTCATTGTATTTTTACAGTGTTGGGAAAACCTAGTGCATACAATTGAAATTGATATTTGCCTTTAAACTACAAAAGGAAAATTAAGACTATGTACTTGTTAAATATTTTCTATTCTGTGAAGCCTGTTCTTAATATCCCCTTGCAGTATATTCAGTAATCACAAACATATACTATGGAAGATCTTTTTGATGTATTACAATTTGTTCATAAAATACTTATTCTGTAGAGTAGGGCCAAACGTAAGATTTGCTTTTAGAAGAGACTTGTTAAAAACATAAAGGTCTTCAGAAATGACTTTGCTTGTAAACATAATAATGAATATGTACTACAAAAACTGAATTCACATTTATTTGGTTTACAGTTAAAGTGATAGTGTGGATATTGACCTTTTAGAAATACACAGGTATAAGAGAAATGATTGAGAAATTTCCTAGGAAAAGGAAGTGATTTTCAGAGTTTCTGAAAAAATTTAACTTTACCTGCAGCTCAGGTTTAATGTTGACAGTGTAAACACTACAGGTCCTCAGCCTCAGGCCACCCCATACAACCAGTTTTTTCTGTTACCAGGATATGTAAGACACTCAAGACTCGGGTTCAGCATCCTGGTTATTTTCATGGGAGGTAAAGAATATCAAGTAGAGACTGGAGTCTAAGGTTTAATCTTGACATATGAGAAAGTGAGGAAATGAAAAAGAAAAGCCTAGTGTTGACTTGAGCTACACAGTGAAAAGGACAAGTAAAAAACTCCCAATAGAACTCCAGGATAAAGTGGAAAAAAACCCTCAAACCCAGCTGTACCATCCAATCTAATATAGTCAGGGAAAAGTACCATTTCTGATCCCCTAAGCACCTTAGGAACAAAGTTGCCTCCATAGATATGCTTCACTAAAATGGTAGAACGACCAAAAATAAAACTGTTATATTGCCCTTTTTTGTGATATAGAGTACATTTCCCAGAATTATACCAATTCCTTAGGCTGCTCTTTTAGTCCTGAAATGGGTGAAAAATCTATCTTTTTTCTTCCTGTGGAATGTTTGAAATTACAATTTATTTGCCTACATTTATCATTCTAATTCATTTGCTCTAATTTATCTTAGGTTATTTTGCAATCTGCAGATTGCAAACTTAATTACAGGTAAGAAACTTTAATTTATTCAATCACTGGTGCAAATGCCACAGTTTCTGTGTTTATATGAAGAGATTTTCACTAGTGCTGCTATCTCGATTACTGATCACCACTGACTGAATTAGTACCGTTCCCATCGGACATAAGCCCACAATTTTTTGATACATGCTTAAAAAGAACACACAGCTTTATAGTTAAATGACAGATACCTTCATATCAGGTAATGCAAAATTGTTGGAAATCCCCCCTGTACACACATACACTAAGAACGGAGAAATTTATCCCTGACTTAAACCAACATAAAACCTAGCTATATAGTAATAGGATAATTTAACTATCCATAGCTACTTTGCAGGGAAAAATTTTTAAACCAGCAAACAAATAAATCAAAGACATCAGAAAAGAGGGACAAAATGATAATGTAATGTTATTATACCTGTAAGAATATGAATGTAATACCACAATCAAGAAAATATCAAACTCTAATCTATCAAGAGACTGAGAACTTCAGCGATAAGATAGACCTTCTGTTCTTTAATCATTAACAGCTCTGCTGTAATCTTCTATCTTTGGTCTGGGTACAGAGAAGAATAGCAAACTTCTAGCATAACAATATACTTGATTGAACTAACTATACATTTCCAGCAACATTATTTTGGTCCCTGGATTTTAGGGGTTTATATCCTATATGTTACAGAAAAAAAGCAGACCAGATGTTCATGAAATTTAACATGTTAACAAACTTAATTGAAGCAATAGAAATACTTGGACTTTTGGACTTCAACATTGAGTGGCTAAAACCTTAGTGTTACAAGAACCACCTTAACTTCAACCTTTGCACTACTTTTCAGGAAAACCATTTGAGGAGGAGGGCTCCCTCCCAACAACAACAACTGGAGAATTTCAGTTACTGTAAATGAGCAGTTCCTCTGTGGCTCAGCAAAATACAACTTCTCACATGCTTTTTATGCAACAAAAAATGAGAGAGTTGTGAAAAAGGCAACAGGAAAATATTGTGTACCAAAATGGTATGGAAATCCGAAGTTTACCTGGGGAAAGAAGGTGGGTTTGGCTTTCAGATTCAAGCCTATTCTCTCAAAACACAATCAAGGCCAAGAATGAAATTGGTGCTAGAAGTTGTTCCTCCACAGAGCATGAAAGGTAAGAAGAACGAGTGAAGAGGATTTTCAAAAATTTTCCCCATTTGTGTAGTCTTATTCTCTCTGACTATACTGGGAAATTTCTCTCTAAGCTCATAGACAGCAGATGTAAGTCAATTCAAAATAGAACATACCATCTCTATCTGGTGATAAATTTGTTTGGTAATTATTTAATATTCAACAATTACAATTTAATAGAATGGTAGTTTTCAAAGTACTTAGTTAAAGTGCAAGGAAACAGAATGGGGACAGGCAGGTTGCTCTTTCTAGATCCACAGAAAGCAGCTTGAACAGAAGCTTTTCAGAGATTAGCTTTTGCAGCTAATATATGTTGAAGGATCTTTTCATGCACAGCCTATACCCGCTGATTCTTTTCCTTGCTTTAAATCACAAAAGGAAACCACGAGCAAACAATGGCTTTAAAAAGTGAAACAAAAGTTAATTCAACTTTATATACAGTCTGTCTGCTTCTCCCTCTCTCTCTCTCTCTCTGTATGTATGTGTGTAGACACAAAGAAAAGACCTTTAAAACAACACTTAATGATAATTATCCACACTTGTTATCTAAAATGAGAAAAATTCTTTTGTTACTTTGCCTTCAAGTACGTGAAAACTTGGTTCCTAAAAGTTATCCTCTTTCTCCTGATTTTTTTGCAACTTAACCATCAGCTAGATGCATTTGTCACTGCAATATATGTAATAAGTATTACACATGTGTTTCAATAATGATTCCACAAAATAAGGTTTCCAGCATCTCTCTGCAAGCTATAACATGCTACAAAATGCATGTTGTCACTTAAATTACTCTGTTTAAGCAGCCTGTCATTAACATATTATCCCAAGTATTATTAATCTATCTTTCAAAGAGGACAGGAATATGGACTGTAAGCCACTGTGATCCCTTACCACATTTTAAAGGAAAAGTTAAAGATTGAAAGTAGAGCATAAATACACAAAGCTTCAACACTCCCCTTCCATTTCAGCACTCTGTACTGACCTCTACTGGCTTATTTCTCATAGCTTTCATAAATATTAAACAGCTTACTTTTATTGAACTTTTGCCCTCTCTTGTTCAAATTCAGGGATAAAGTAAACTGTATCCCACCCTGCCAACTTCTTCCTGACTGTAGGTCAGAAAGTGATCAAGCTTCCAAATATTGGTGGCAGTTTACCTGTAGTGGGTGAGACACTATGAAAAATCATCAGTTAGAAAAACCCCTAACAGCACATATACAGCTGTAGAAAGATATTAAAATCAGAAAACTCCATCTTAATACTTGGGACATATTTTTTATGACTGAATAATTTATCACATTTGCTTTATTCAACTGCTGTCTCATGTGCGCGTCATTAGTGTTTGGTACGTAAAATCTGGTTTTGTATTGTACAATACCCAGTATCTGACCCATGATGAGGACCAGAAGTATTACTGCAACATAAACACCAAAGTTGTGAATATAAATTCATCATCTCCAATCACCCCCATTTGACAGACTTCTGCTTCAGAGAACAGGCTTGTCTCCAGAAGCTTCTTCAGAAGAAATATTTGGTCTAATTAGGACAGAGCTGGCAGCTTATCTATCACACGCCAGTGGATCAAAGTACAGTAGCAAGTTTGACATTATAAAAGTATCACTGTAAATGCTTCGCCAAACTAGTAATTACCCAGTCTTACTGGGACCAGTGACGGGCTTATCGCATCTTTCATACTACTAAATGAAGTTCAACCTATCCACTTTCTAACTGATCACAAGAAAAAACAAACCTCTAGTTCTTTATGGGCCTTACAGTAAAGAGCAACTCTAGTTAGTCATAAGTAAGTGAGCAAACTTTTCCACCCTCATTTACCAAAGAACACTTTCGTTGTCAGCAGCACTCAAAAATTTCCATTTTTTAAAGGCTTATTTTTAGAATTCTTTGTTGTGCAAGTCTTTAAGTATGAATAACAGTTTTACATATCGTGAGAACTTCATTTCCTTTCATCAGTGACTCCAAACAGATTTTTTTTATTGATAAGTCACCTGTACTGGCTGGAAAATAACAACTATTGACCACAAAAACAATGAAGCTGTGTTGTTCTGTTGGTATACATAGTAAAGCAGATCACGTACTGTTAATTCAATTTCAGAACAGCAAGATGCCTGTTATTCATGAAGCTATTTTATGCAATAAAGCATTTTTCTTTCATTTTTCATCAAAACCTTTGTAGATCATGAGTATAAACAAATCACTCGGATCATTCAGCATGAATCTATTATATTTTTATACTGTATAAATAAATAAATATCTGATCTACACCTGTGTGTGTGTGGTTTTGTTTTTTTTTTTTAAATCATCTTCCCCTGATTTTTTGAACACTCAGTTTTCTCTCTCTTCTCTCACTGCCGCTGAACCTTGCATCACTATATCCTAACGCTGAGTGCTTAGAATCATGAGCAAACACACTAAAGAAACCCTGAAGAGCTGCTAGCAAGCAGGGCTTTTCCCCACGGCGGCAGAAAGGTGCCGGGTCTCCCCGCTGCCAGTGGCTGATTTCCCCGGCACTGACCAGCAGAGGGAGGAGAGGGGGTTCCTGCACAGCCCCACATCCCCCAGGGTACCACAGCCCCCTTGGCTCTAAGCCCAAGCAACACTACAAGTGGTGGCCCCAGTTTTAATGCCTGTGATGAAAACCCACACATAATCTTACCCAAAAAACACGCTGATAGTGGTTTCGGCTTTTTTTTCCTTCTTACCTTTACCTAGTGATTGAGTAAGGGTGTCCAGAAGGTCGCTGTCGCCTGGTCTTGCTGGGTTGGCCACCACTCCGATTCTCGCACTGCTGTTTCTAGGACTTGGATGAACAACTGGATTTGATCTGCTTATTCTCTTCTGTGTTAGAAAGAAAACATTTTCTGTCACTAGAACTGGGCCTTTGCTCAACACGTTAGAACAAGAGCATAATCGTTCTGAGATTTGCAAATCAGCATCTTTTTCCGTAAGTGGGAAATAGAAAATCTTATTAAGACTTCCTATAACTTATGAAGGAGTGAAAGCCATTGATTTTCACTGAACAGGGTGTTGACTGGATCACCGCGAAACCATCTTCTTTCCAAGAGGCATTTTAAAGCAGTACTTTTGGTCAGCTCTGTGCAAAATATTCCACAACAGCCCCAATAACTTTTTTCCTTACCTCTGGTATCCCAGTGAGGTCACATTCTGTTAAAAACATCCTGTCAAGCTTGGTACAAAAGGGTTCCAAAGAATCAGAATGCAGAAGCTATGCAACTTGCTGACTAACTTTGCTCTGTGTTATTTACCAACCACACAAAGAAAATGCTGTCTATTCAAAACACAGTTCAAAACTCTCTTCACAGAAAGTGAGTGAACAAACAGTCCCATGTCCGATGCTGTAGTCACATCTCCCATGAGGCCCGGTGATAGCTCTGGGGCATGGGACGGAGTGACACCACCAGCAGTCACTACAAGGCACTTTTGTAAACAAGTTGTGTGTGTGTGCAGCGGAGGAGGAGGAGGAGGCGGGTGTTACTTTTACTCTGTCTTACCATTAAGCTATATTTGCTTTACCATCTCAGAACTTCAGTTTTGCTTAGTCTACTGGGTGCATTTGCTCTAGTATTTGCATGATATTTTCCTCACTATAACCTTCGTTTTCTTCCAGAAGGGATCTGAAAGGAAGATCTGGAATTAGTGCAGGATCTAGATTTGGAACCCTGGAGCCAGGTTAAGCAGCAGAAGCTGATTCAGAGTCTTCCAGACCAACACAGAAACAAAGAAACTCAGTGGCTTACCCTGCTTCACACCCAGCAAAATTAAAAACACCTATGGCAAGCCTTTTGCTTTGGTATGTTAAAGAAATAGGCCTCAGTTATAAAAGCCATACCCAAGTTTCAGGTGTTCAGTATTCCCAAAACTCACAGTGAGGATTCTGACCCAACTTTATGACTTTGCCTCATTATACAGCTGAATAGTAAAGCAACTTGGGATTGCTCTAAAAATCAGAGGAACTTTAGATTTTGCATTTCAGTTAGTAATTTCAAGTATTCCTAAAATCATAAACCCTCTCCACCCTCTTTCATTATTTTAAACTCATCTATTCTTTGAAAACTCTCACCACACTAGTCACAAAGCCACACTTTGGCAGAGAAGCAGAAATTTCTTCAGCTCTCTATAGGAAGAGAAGTACGATATAGACCCAGCACTTCCAGTACTGGCCACTCACACGAAGCCACTCCAGTGCTTTCTTTATACTTATAATAAATCACAGACAACAACTATTTCCAGATGTGGCAAGACAAAAAATTGTTCTCATTGATCTCTGCAATTTCATTCTTTAACTCTCAGGTTAGCATTGGAATCCTCTTTCTGCTACCAAATCCAAAACATCCTTCTTTCTTATCTACATGGCAACGCTTGCAATGCTCACATTTTTTTTACAACTTCCTGGTAAATATTTATTCTTAAGCTAAAAGGTCTATTTTTTCTTATGCAAAAGTCTAAGATGTTATAAAACACCCGTTGTGTATGTTTGTGAGAGGACAACAAGATACATTGTGATGTTATGTTGTGAAAAAAACACGAGACTGCTTTTCATTTTGTGGGGTCTGGTTCTGCAGCGTAAATGTGTACTCTAATCTTATCCCAAGCAAAATACCCTTATAAGCTTTTACAGGTTTGTGACATAGGTTCTTCCAAATCTTTATTCCAGGAATAAGGATCATTCCAGGTATGACATAAAGGACGTTCAGCTGCTGATATACTTTAACAGCTGAATGATTCATGGCCAATAATTGGATGACAAAAGTGTAGCTTTTAAAAATGTAAATAATTTCTAGAGTGCACAAAACCTTAAACTACGTAGCTATATTTCTTTTACCAATACTTGAAAGTAATACTTTTAAAATATGAATGGTGAATAAACTTGCAAGTAGAATTGTCTAAGTATCCCTCAGGATTTTTAAAACAAATGTGATTGTTTCTCAGTACCCAACAAACATCCAGTCTTTGGTCAGAGTCTGCATTTGTCCCTTGTCAAGCAGTACCATTCTGCAAAAGTAATCACTTATGGAGATCAGTGAACCTTTACTTCTCAATAATAGCTGAACATTCTACAACAGTTGCTCTTGCTTTTTAATGTAGACTGTAAAAAGCACTGGAGCTAATAGAAAGCTGTCCACTGATCTTTGTATATTCATTTTAATTTTATTCCAAGTTTACATTACAGCTCTTCTCATCTCATTAAAATTAGTAATATATTTTAGAACAGTATACATATATTCTTCCTCTTTCCCAATAACCTCACTGTTCCACTTAATTTTGTGTATCTCGGGAACACATACCCTGCCTGCTAAAATACTGTAGTATACAGTAGGTTAGTTACTTTCACAGTATCACCATGAGGTCAGAAGGTCTATAATCCCTGTTTTATGGACTGGGAAGACCTCAGTTAGGTCTTCCTCTTAAGCCTTTTCTGAGCTCTAGTACCTATTTTTGAACAGGTCATAACCAGCATGCAGAAGGCTGTACAGAAGAACAAGGACTACGAAACATTAAGCCTCTGAAGTCCAAATATCTGACTGATTTTCTCTTCTCTATTACTGATCCTATAACTATATTTTGAAAGGTATACCTTGCTTTTATAGGGAAATGTACCAAACCACATGAGTTAAAGGAGTCTACCATTTTAGAATTCTGTTCAGGTCATACTCCTTTTCTATACTATTATAAGAGGAAGAGACAAGCTTTTTTTTTTTTTTTTTAATCAGCAATACCATTGCAAAAAGAGCAAAAAGTGAAAATGTCACTGTGTTATGGAGCCAGTTTCATGTTCTCTTTTTTTGTGCTGTGGGTACATTTCTGTTCCAGTGGTTTTGACACACCTGAGATTATGCGTGCTGAAAGCTCTTTTTGTCATTCACAACCTGACATTCCATGTCCCACTCATAAAATGGTACTTATGGAAGGGCACCATTAGACATTGTCCTTCCTTTGGAGCCTGACTGGAGATGGACACCTCTCCATTGATTTTCTGAGGCCTGGACTGTCAGTGGCTCCATGTAACTTAACGAGGAGTATCAGATTGTTTTATTTATGAGTCTCAAAACTGAGACAGCAAAGTCATGCTCAGACTCTCACAAGTTCCTCCTATCTACCTCTTGCAATCTATTAATTCTTTAACAATACCAACAGCAGCCTATATGTGTGCTTTTCAAAAACTACCATATATTTCTGTTTCATGGAGAAAGAGGGTTAGAAAGTTTAAGTTTTGATGTTGACTTGCCAAATGTAGGTCACATGGGAGCCAAGATGTGAACCTAATAATGCATTTAATGGCAAAGACTCTTCACTCTCTCCCCAACAGCCTCACCAGGGAAATGAGACCAAGCAAGATTGATAGTAATTAGCACACAGAGGAGCCCTAGCTGCAATCGCCAGCCTGCTGCAGAATTCTTTGTGTATGACAGGCAGAGTTGGCAAACAAAAGTGGAAGGGGGTAGAAAGAAAGAAACAAAATGTTTTTTTCTGCCTATTCACAAAATATACCCAGCATTTAAAAAAAAACAAATCTAAATGCACAAAGAACTCCAGGCAGGCCATGCATTTATTTAGGTGTCTCATAACTCCAGGAGCGATGTTGGATACCAACCCATCACATGCTCCTATCAGGTGATTTAAAAAAATACAACAAAAGAAGATTTTAAAAATTCCATGCTTCCTTCTTTTCCATGTAATTACCATTAGTTACAGTTGGGGATGATGCTGCAGAGAAGGGTGGAGGGGACTGAGGTGAATTTGAAACAGATAAAAGCTGGGTAAACCACTCCAGTAGTCAGGCTCATGCAAAAGTACTTAACCAGAAACAAATGCTGCTGATGCTTTTGTTCTGGTCTTTCACTGAAGCTTATTCTGGCCTTCTGATGTGCCTCCTATAGGTTGCCTCTGCCAGGCAACTGTGCATGTGCTCACAGTCCCAACTGCTAGCACCACATTTATTTATTTATTTTCAACCCAAATAAACTCTTAATGGCTTAACATAAAACATTTGGGTTTTTTTTGATGCACACTAAATAATAAAAAAGCCAGAAGCACAACAGGCCATAAGGGAATGAAAGGGATGATTGTTCAAAGCCCTATTAAAAGGTTTGTTGCTTTATTTATATATTTTTTAACAACACAATTTCAAAGCCTTTTAAAGAAGACTCCTCCTCCCTAGTTGCCTGCCAAGATAGTACTTAGCTGAGGGAGGGAGTGGCTGCTCTTTAAAAGATGATGGTATCTATTAGAGAGCAAAGGCAAGAGAGATACATAAAAAGGCTTTCCCAAAAACAGTTGTCCAGAAGGACCAATGAAAAGAAACAAAAGGTATGAGATGAGGTTTAAATGGAAAGAAGATGGGAACATTAAAACAGAGAGCGCTGAGGGAGAGAAGAGATTTTTAAAGCAACAACAGTTCTATTAGGGTCTTTTTAGTTACTCTATTATACTAACCATGCTCCATATTTAGGCATCTGTCAGGTAGTAATTGTGAAGCACTTCACAAAAATTAACTCTGACAGCCCTCTTTCATGAGGTAGGTGAGGGACAGAGACCCACTCGCACGCAGGCAGAGACCAGGTTGTACAGCTGGTTTCCATGGAAGACCAGAAAGCTCTTTCACTGAACACCACTTTACAAAGCAACAGGCACAGAAAGGTTATTCTTCCCCTTGGTGTGCTGTGTTATTTCATTGCAGGTATCAAGTGACTTGTCTGGGTGGAAGACACGTCATGTGCTGTTGAAATATCCAGAGATAAAGCTGAGGTCCATGTTCACTCTCCTTTCTCTTAGAAGCAAATATTACAGTCTAGGTCTCACTCTTAGGAAAACTCCTCCATGATCCCCTATGTTTTGAGAGCCTGTTCCCTCAAAATGCTGTCAGCAATCATCATCACGGATGTGATCACGAACCCCCAGACAACTTGTGCAAAGCTGCATAAAAGCCACCAAATGAGGTTCTGCATTCACAGTAGGGAGCCAGTGCAGTCACAACTGGTGGTATGTCCATGGTGACCTCTGTTGACAGAGAGATGGTCTGTAGTTTGCTCTGGCTGGAATTTTTCACAGCTCATGGCACCACTCCTAGAAATTAGGAATGGCATATGCCTCTTTTGGGTATGAGAAGTCTCCTGTGCAGTTAAGGAGGAAGTGTGAAGAGCTCTACCTTTCCTGGTGGGCTACAGTCAGCTACATCAGCTTGCACCATCAAAGCCATTGAGCTCTGAGGCAGCCTACATCACTAAAGTGATGCAGAAGCCTTTGATACTTCCCATTTTTTAAGAGCAAGAAATTAGTGTAAGAGGATGTTTCCATTGTAGCTTCACTGCAACAACAACAAAAAAACCTCCTGAGGACAGCTGTACAGGAAACACCTCTATTTCAGAACTGAAATTTCATCCTATGAAACTAAAGGTAACTTTCATTTTCATTTATATGTTTTTGACATGAAACACCTGTTTCAGTGGAAATCTCTGAATAAACTCTACTGAAAACATTTCAAGGACTCTTAGGTGTGCAAACTGAGTCACTAACCTTAGTATAAATGCTCTAGATTAAGGTGCAGATAGGTTCTTTGGAGATTATCCCCTTCCCTACCAGTTTATTGTTGCCTGGGTTTGATTTTGTAAATCTCTCAGGTGCTGAGTTTGAGTATGTGAGTATATGGAAAAGATTTTGAAAAGTGGTGTGCAATGCCTCTTTATGACACAGCTCTTTAGGCTGCTAACACACTGAGTCACAGTTCTGAGATCAAACCAGGGCAAAATCCAAAACTAGCATCTTATTTCAGTGATGCACAGTTTACTGGGCCTGTCCATAGAAAAAAAAGGATCCATTACCTTATTTATCCTCTGGAGCCAAACAGTGTAATCTTTTCTGAAGGAATCTATGAAGAGGCCTGAAATAACGCAAGGTTGCATATCTTAGATTAAACTAACACACTTCTAGTGAAAGGAATATTGCTTGTACACCAGTCCTGTACAATTTTATGTCCCGTACTATGCCCTTAATCTGCAGTGAAACAGCAACTAAAATGTTATTTAAGCAGCATGACCCAGCAACTCTTTGAAAAATCTATTATACTTACCAGAAATAGGAGAAGTTGTGTCCAGCAGAAAGTACAAAGTACTTCAGGTACTAAAGTATTCAGGTACCTAAAGGAAATCTACTCTTTATGCAATATGGCCAGGACAGTGCGATTTCACTTTACCATCCTGAAAAGGCCATGGGATCCTTCATACCTGAAGCAGTTGTGACCTTTGTTTCTCACTTGCTGGAAGGAAGGAATCTTAGCAGTGCATCCCTCACCAGTGTCATGCAAGGCAGAGCAGGAGAGTCGCACCAGTTTGTCAATAAGCACTGACCCTGTTTATGAGACTTAGAAAGACTACAGCTGAACAGGCAACAGTAATGACTGCAGACATGGGCATGAGCCTCCTAGAAGAGAGGATCAAAAGCGCTGTCTCTCACCACCGTAAAGATCCACTTTCTTCAGTGCTTTCAGTGCTTCATGCTTTAAATCAGCATGCTTTAAAATGTAAGGCTATGTGCAACACAGTACACGATTTTCCCCTTAATTTCCAGATAGGCTACTTAAACCCATTAGATGTCTCCAATGAATTCTGTGGGTAACGAGTGTTCATGGTGAAGGTGTTCATTTCAGAAATCCTCATTTTAAAACACAGTTTGTTTGAAGTAATTGTAATCTAATTAAAACACAATATGGGAACTGCATTTTGAAGTTCCATTAGCAGAAGAGAGATCATCTTGCTATGGGTAATCAGAGAGTCCCTGAGGATAAAGGGGCCAACACCTGACTCACTAGATGTACAGAAAAGTCTCATGAGTTTTACAGAGCACTGAGATGTGAGGGTGATGCCGTTTTTTTTCAGCTAAAGAGCTTCTCGGGTTTGAGAAGAGCTTGGGCTGCCACCCAGTGGAGATAGGTACCAATTTTCTACTGATTTAGCCTCACAGTCACAGTGGGTGCTGTGGTTTAACCTGGCAGGCAGCTAAACACCACACAGCCGTTTGCTCACTTTCCCCTACCAACAGTGGGATGGGGGAGAGAATTGGGAAAAAAAAGTAAAACAAAAAANAAAAAAAAAAAAAAAGCTCTAGCCCAGCTGAAACCAGGACGGTAGGAAAGCCAGCTCTTCAGCTCTCCAAGTGATAGCAGAGAAAGGGACACCTTAATGATGTTATTGCTTCTTGTACAGCAGTTATTCTGGATCAACCTGTTCCATCTAGAAGTTCAAACATGGCTTTTCTAAATGCTAACCTAGGATCTTAGAGTCAGACTGAAACTTTGTCTTGCACATCTGCAGTAACAGTTTCTGTAGGACAAAATTAGACTGATTGTTGAATAAACTTCCTAAAAAAATAATGTCAATATACTTGTTATATTATGCTTTCGGCCATAATATAACCTTTCTTCTACATTTTCTTTGGCAGTCTTATTGCTATTTATGACCAAAAATATGGCTTTTACACAGATGGGATCACTTGCAATGTAATTTTATTGGCAAAAATTGCACTGCCTTTTGGAAATATGCAGCAAGAACAGATGAAATTCCTATAACACATCTAGATCAGAGATTAAGTACTATCAGGACAGATGAGAAAAAAATGCTAATCCCAATGTATTGACAATTAAACAAAAATTAAGCACAGTTCAACAGCTAAACTGAATTATATAGGTACAATAGCATTTTTCTCTTTAGTAACTCCCATGTGGCATACTGCCCTGCTCCAAGAACTAGCATAACTCCACTACCTGACTGGTTTACTTTTTAGGCATCTTTTACTGCATTTCAAATACTATTTCAAACATCCTTCTTGTGTACAAGAACTTGAAAGCAGAACTTACCAGGGACAAAATAAAAGGAACTAGTCTCTTATCAAGCTGTGAATGGGGACAAACTGGTAATACCAAAAAGTTTTTCACACAAAATATATATACTTCAATTTAGATTTTGTTTTCTCATAATCAAAATGGTTTTTATCACATATTTTATAGATGGGAAAAAAGAGAAAGAAGTTATCATAAGAATGCTTATAATATCTACTGAGTATTCAGGCTTACAACAGCACTGAGATAACTATAATACCTTCAAAAAAGGAGAGTTCTGATCCTAAAACACCTCAGCTGCTCACAGCATAACTCACACCTAGTCCATGTCTCATGTTAATTTAGATATTATCCTGTCTCTCACCTGCAGTTCCCAATCCTGGAAATCCCAATTCTCAGACCAGCTATGTCAGCTTTTGCAGAATGCTTCTGGTAACTTGGGATTTTCCCCTCTTTGTCTAGCCAAGTGTACAAATCCTTTACGTCTGACTGCAAATAATGTCATTTTCCTTGTAGGCATTACTCTTGTTTTCAAATCTGCACTTTATCTGACTTAGAGCAAGTGATGCCTAGATTTCTGAAATGCCTAGATTTCTTAACTACCATACCAGGAATCCTATACTTGCTCATTAGCAGCCTCTTCTGTTAAAAAGTACTCTACTTATACTAACTGTTCATCAAACAAGTTGACATTTGTCTACTTTATAGCCATGTGGTTAAGGCATTCACCTGGGACACAGAAACTTCAGACTCTTGTCTCTGTTGTAATAAGACAGAGCGTTTTGAAGCCCATCTCTCATTCTTTTAGGGGATGCCTCTTATCTCATGTAGTTAAAAAAACCCACACCACCACAAAGCCAGAAAATGTTCCCAGGAGCATCCTTTCTGGATCAGGTTACGCAATATGACACATATTTCTCAGGCCATAAGAGAACAGGTGGGTCCCTAGGACCACAGCTAGAGAAACAGAGATAGAAAACTCTTCGACCCAAAGGCAAAGGATATTTTCACTTGTTTGCTGTGTTGTTTCTAAAGTCTGGAACAAAACAGCACCTCAAAGACTTCCTTTGCTATTTTGAAACAGGAGGCTAAAACTCTGTGACTGCACTGGCCACTCTGAATGTCTGGTTATTCTGTCCTAATCACTGACAAGGACAGTCTAAGAGTTTGCTGATGATGAATTCTGCATGCTGATCAACCTGGTTGAAGGACAGGTCAGTGCCTTCACTTCCTGTTGAACTGTACTTCCTGGTTGCACAACAGCTTCAATAGACTTGGCACTTGCAAACATTTTATTACCTTTGGGCACTCTTTATGTTCAGCTACATAGCAGTGATTTCTTAAGACCTGGCTTGTTTTTTCACAGGCTTGTTTTTCCAAAGTGCTTAAAGAAGCCCACTTTGGACAGACACTTTTTGTGGCTGCTTTTTGTCTTTGTTGTGCTTTATGTTCATCTCCAGCCTCTTAGGAGATGTGATACATACTTGGTAACTCTCAGTCCTGTTTGCCTGGGAATCAAGTCCATTTAGGTAACCCTGTGTCCTGGTTTCAGCTGGCATAGTTAATTCTCTTCCTAGTAGCTGGTATAGTGCTGTGGTTTTGATTTATTATGAGAATAATGCTGATAACACNATCGCTGCTCTGTTACTGGCTGGGCATCAGTCAGTGGGTGATGAGCAATTGCATTGTGCATCACTTACTTTATATATTATTATTAATTTTATTTTAATAATTTTTAATAATATTTTCCCTTCTTTTTCTGTCCTATTAAACTGTCTTTATCTCAACCCACGAATTTTAGTTTTGTTTTCTTCCGATTCTCTCCCCCATCCCACTGGGGAGGGGGAGAGTGAGTGAGTGGTTGTGTGGTGTTTAGCTGCCTGTTGGGTTAGACCACAATACCCTGTTCAAGAATGTGGTCTACCAAACTACTAGTAGGATGTATCCCTTATCAGTCACTTTTGCAAGACAATGAACATCTACAGGCTTGAAGACATTCAGCATTCTGTATAACATGAGCTTTAATGACAAGAACAACTATGCATTACTTCCTTAGATAGCATTTTACACTCCTGGATCGTCACTAAAAGTTGCCACTATAAACCACTATACCCTGAGGTAGCATCCTCAGTTTTCCTGAAGGGTCCTTAAGCTCTGAGATGATGCCTGCCATTCCTGAGAAAAATTATACTCCTTCACTTACAGAGGCAAGCATTTTGGACTACTCAGTGTGTAAAAACTGGTAGAGAATCAAGCCAAAACTGATGGGTCTTTATGAGTCAATAGATCATTGAGTCCCTAGGCTTTGAAAGCCAGAAGCTAAAATCAAAACACCAACAACAGCAACAAAATGTTTAAGAACAAAACAAAAACAGATTTTGAAGTCTTTTTCTTAGATTTCTGGCTTGGATTTTTGAAGCTTAAACACATCTCTGCTGCATGTGCAGAGCAGACACCTCACTAGGTATTTGTTACAGCAATATTTGAAAGAGAAATCCTGTGAGGAATGTTGCAGGGACATTTGAGTAAGCTGTATACAAACCACCTTGGTCCAGAAACAGGATAGCAGGGTTTGTCAAATATGACACAGAGCCTATAAACTCTTCTTTCTGTGAGAAAATTGGGATCTTCCTATTAACTTGGACCTTAAAAGCTGGAACCGAGTACATTACAAGAAAAGAAAAAAATCAGTTACCCTTGTTAACACTGTTAACTGTTAACACTGCTTATTTTTGAGGAACGGTACCCAGGGAGTTTAAATCTGGCCAAAATTTTAACTTGAAGCTTTCACTGCACATCTAGGAGAATGCTTAATAATTCAGTTAAAACATAAGGCAAATGAAGCATTAAAAAATGAATAGAAATGGGCAAATCTGAAACAAGGAAATGCTGTGATCTTTTCCCATGGCTCTGTTATGATTAACAACTTCTGGTCAAAATATTTCCATGCCACAAGAGGGAGACACAGGCACATAATTTCTTCATTAAAAATGAAGCAAAAGCCTTAACATCCTGAAGATGACATTTACCAGGAAATTTGTCTAGCCCATTTGCTCTCTCATGAACACAGTACCAGCTCTGGAACTGAGGAGGAAGGCTGGCATAGAGGAGGTTCTATTCCACACTAGTAAATTACAGAAAACAATAAAAATTCAGGGACGTTAGACTTTCACTGAGGTACAAGGAAAGAAATATGCAAGAAAATTCTAACTAACATTCCAAGGAAATAATACAAAAGCCAAATGTCTAAGGTTTTCTCTGAGAAGAAGAGTTTGTCCTAGGAATTTTTACATGGAAAAGATGAATTAGTTCCCGTTAAATTGGTCTTGCTATTGTATAAACTAAATTAGTTATGGGACCAGTAGTTTATTTTAGCCATAAGGGAAAGTATTTAAAACTGCCACAATAAAAAAGAATGCTTCTATAACTGTAAGAGAAAAAAAGTTCAGCTAGAGGTGTGATGCTGTTAATATAAGTATAACATTTCATAGTTGGTCATTTGTACATAAATTTCTGTTAAGGGAACAATTCACAGTCTTAAAGAATACAGAACCATGCAGCATGTGGATATCTCTAAAGCTGGTTTGCCTCAAGCCAATGCCTTGCAATTCATTTCTCTCCCTCTTTTGTAGCTGAGCTGCTCTGACCTGCTACTCAAATGAATTTTAGCATTATTTGTTCTCCAGCACTACATTATATCTCAGTTTTGTTAAATACCTCACACTGCATATTTTGAAGCATTTGCAAACTAGTATTGATAGTGATATAAACTGAGGTAAGGAAACACTGGGGTATTGGACAGCTGTGTTGACAGCAACAAATGAATTCAAACAATTCAGCACTTGTACTTGACAAGGGTGAACTAGAGAGTGTACTTTTTCTGGCAGCTGTTGAAACTCATAACTGTAATTTCTAGCAATCTAAACTGATTAAAGAACAAGACAGGAAAGAAAGAAGAATGCAAGACAGAAAGCAGAAAAGGTAGAAAGCAAAACAAGCACTCCTAATGTGAGTTAGCACATAGTTAGTTCAGAAACTAAGGCAGCCCCTTCCTGGCAGACATTACATTGAGCTTGATAATCTTAAAATTATTTTATATTCCCCTGTTCTTCAAGAGAATGTTGCTCTCCATAAAAAATCAGTACAGACCTAACACTGGGCAACGTTCAACAATTTTGTGTTTGAACACATAACAAAAGCAGTTTGTTTTGTATATTATTTCAATACAGACCCCCTCCCCCCCTTATTTTATAGGTCAAATGCAATAGACCTGTGTTTCTTTTATAAGGGACATAAACTCTGGTGTTATCCAACTTGTTCTCAAAGGTCCTTAACATAACAAGTTGCTCTGCCTTGCAAAAGCATTTGTTAACAAAGAAATAAATTAGCCTCTTGAAAGAAATCCTTGCAGATTTTTAAGATATCTCCACATCAGGATTTGTTGTATTACTGTAATGCATTTCAAAGAGGCCAAAAACTACTGAAAGCTGAAACTAAGTTGCTTAGAGGGCTGAATGAAAAGCTGTGTTTTGTCTTGACAGAAACATGTTAAGAAAAAGGGAGAAAGATGACAAGCACTGCAGCTCCATCAGGACCAACTTTTTTTTAATGGGAACGGTTGGTTTTGAAACCACTTTAAACAATTCATTTTTAAATTTAAGCCAGTCATGGTAAAACAGTGCAGAGAAAACTGTTTTGGTTAATTTAAGTTTTGAAGATCTCCATTTGTAATGAAGATTTTTTTCTTTAGAAATCTGAAATACTGACATGATGAGAATTATTTCAGACAAGCTCTACTCTGTTTTTGCAAGCATATACTTACTATGTTGTTGCATTCGGAGAACCTGACAAATAAGGTAGTGCCCTGTGATGCAAACAATAAGATGGTATTTATGAAAGTTTCACTTTCTAAAACACTACAGTAGAGACTACTAGTACTGGTTAGTGTAGTGTAAACACTACAGTAGAAATACACAAAGGTATGTAATTCAATGGCAATTACAAAGAATCCAAAATGAGTATCAGACTAAAGCAGAGAGAGAGGATAGGTGGATTATGACCAAAAGCCCCAGGTTTTCACAACCCAGACTTGAGTGTGAGTTTCATAAATGCATTCTGCCTCTAAAAAGAGAAAAAAAAAAAAAAAAAAAAAAAAAAAAAAAAAAAAAAAAAAAAACAAAAACCCACCTTTATTTTTTTAAACTTTAGGACATTATAATCTGAGAAAAGCCATGAACTTAGATGTGGTTTTGAGACCTATAACTAGATATTACAGACAAATTATATCTGTTATCCCTAATGACTGTACCCTTTATTTTATTTTTTTCCTAGTTTACTACCAAGCATTCACACTTACTGCAAATCTTAAACACAGCCTCTCCATGATGTGACAGAAAGCAGTGAGGAACTGTTAACAGATAAAAAGGCAGCATTTTTCTTGAAAGAGAAGTCTCATAAAAGAGACAACTTCCCATATGTATAACATCAATCCCCTACTGACCCTATAAATCCCCTTTATTTGCTTATGAAGGACCAAAATTACTTTCCTTTGAGTGTGTTTTCCACAGCGGGTTCTTCTTGGTTTCTATAATATTTTTCCAGGCCCATGGATTACCCTTAAATTCATCAGTGGTATATTTCACCAGAAAGAGTCACTTCATATGCCTTTCCACCTTCCTTCCAACCTGTGTCAGGTTTACTTCTGCTCTAGCAAAATCTCTGAGCCTTTCCCCACCATCTGAAAAGACACAAAGCATCCTTCAAGCTATGGTTAGGAGCTGATGACCCAGAAAGTTTCCTTACTGCACCGTCAGCATAAGTGGAACTGAATAGTAAGTTATTGCCAAGAAGCTACCCAGTATGTGCTCAGCTGAATGCAAGAAAAAGCAGCATATTGAATGCTGAAAATATTTGCTTTTAACTACTTCAGGTTTGAATGCTATGCTGGCAGCTTTATCACAGCTTTTGTAAAGCCAATTAGTGCCCAACTCTACCTGTAATTTAGACCCAGGATTCCAGGCTTCTGCTGTAGCTGCCATTTGTTTCCTTCCTCTTCCATCAAGCTTGAAGAAAGCTTCCCAGGGTGTCTTCAAAAAGTGTCTCTTCAAAACCTGGGTCTGAAAAAGCACAAAGCAGAATGAAACATTTATAATGCTCACTTTCATCCCAGACTGATGAATTAAATAAATTAAATTAATTTTTTACAAGTTGTGTCTATTTTGCCCATGACAGTAATTGGTAAGGGATCTCCTTGTCTTTATCTCAACCCAAAAGCTTTTCATCTTATTTCCTCCCTCCCTGTCCCCAGTCCTGTTGAGGAGGGGGGAGTGAGAGAGCATCTGGGTGGGCATCTGGCAGCCAGCCAAGGTCAGCCACTACAACCACTGTCTCACTTAAGAAAAATGCAGCAGTCAAAATCATAGCACCTCTGCAGTAGGATTCCATGTGTATATGAATATATCATCTTTTCTCCCAACATATAAATGCACAGCAATGCCATGATGCCCCAGAAAATGCAGTATGGCAACTAATAGGAGATTACGAGGCTGCGCTGGCATCCACAGCGAAATTTTGTGCAGTACAGACCTTACAGCTTTTTGACCAATCTATTTAGAAAGAGTTCCTGAAATGTTATTCTGAAAGATAGTATAAGTGAGTAACTATCTAAAAATAACAAATTGAGTAAAACTTTGCTCAAAAATTTCATATATCTAATAACTGGAGGAATGAACATCTTCACTGACATGTCAAAACTCCATATAGCTCCTTAGGCACTCCTACCTACCCATACATTGTAGCATAGCCATCATATTTATAACAAAAAGCAAGAAAGCAGGATTTATTACATGAATTAGCATTATACTGAAATATTATTTCTTCCTTGGTTGGCAAATTTGCACAGCCAATCATTGGTAACATAGCCTCTGTGTCACCAGACAATACATAGGGATGTGAGTGTGAGAGGCATATGCGAATGGAATTCCCAAAAGGGAATACCCAAACAGAGCTGCCTGAGAGGGTGTTTGCACAAATCCTGGTAACTTTAAAGAGGAAATGAACAGTGATCAAGCTTCACAGGACAACTATCAGATGGATGAAAGGGTAAGTAACCAGGTGGTCATCCGGGCTTTGAAGAAAAGGAGACAGCTTGACAAGACGTATAAAGGGCATGAAAATTTGTGATTGTGGGGAGAGACCTGGGAGTGGGAAAGCGCTCAGAGCAGAAGTCAAACTGTGTCTGACACTGGCAGGAGTCACCTTGCTACCATCGTGACCCTGTCTAGGCCTGACACAGCATCCTCCCCGTCCCACGCAGAGAGCAGGTTGCTCTCCAGCTGATGGGCTGACAGGATGGGGTGCAGTGGCAGAAGGACCCACAGCTCAAGGTGTATGCGGGAACTCGTGGGGTGCCATCTCACCAATGCACAGTTTAGCAGATTGTAGGAAGCTGCAAAAAACAGGAGCAAACCCATCTCCAGCAGCATAAGCAAACAGGCAAACCCACACTTCCAGTGAGAGTGGGCATGTGAGTAACAATTCGTATAAGGTGGGGAAGAAACATGTGCAAGATTATGAAATTTTGGCATTACTTTTAAAAAGGGTATTTAGAACCTTGTATAAGCATTCATTAACAGCTTGTAAGTATTGAGTAAGGCATATATGCTGTACTGCTAGCATTGATCCTGAATCAGTTCATTGATTTCCAGTTAATTATATGTCTTTAATCAGAAAAAGTTTCATTCCTGGTTTGATTTACAGCACACAAACTGATAATTTTTCTATGACAACTTCCCATTTGAAGAGAAGGATCTGAGCAGAATCACTGGACAAGCTCCATATATTAAATGATTCACTTGTGATTCAACTGCACCATGTGCATATCTAAACCGATTTAGTTAAAAGGTAACAATGTTAAAGGACTTGGCACTGTGGGATAGATGATGCTAGGCTGAGTCAAAAGACTAGAAATATACAGCGTTTTTCTCTACTTCTGTGGTCAGGGCAAAATGTTAGACCTTGAGCCACCTTGCCTAGAAATTTCAGGCTCCTTGGCCACCTTCTGTCTTGGTTCTCTGAGGCACAGTCTTGCCTTGTGACCTAAAGATAGCAAGAGTTGCAGGCTTTGCAAAAATCAAACATTAAACCTGCTCTTCACTGCAGATCTCTCTCTCTGTCTTAACTTCTTACCAGAAGACTGTCAGTTCTGAACGCTCACTCAGCAGAGGTTTGCCATCTTCAAGACACGCAGCAAAATTCCCAACTCTTTGCCCTTGTAGCCCCCAAAAGGTTTGAACAAAGAAAACAGCTATCAAGAACAAAAGCATAACCCAGTGACAGAAGAATAGAGTGGGGACGGAAGAAAAAAAAAAACAAACAAACTTATTTCTAGAGAAAATTATTGTCTACTAATAGAAGCTATCAGATACAGCAAATGCTTTAGAAATCAGCTGTCAGATATTAAGGGCCACTGCATTTGTAGACACATCTAAAATCTAAAATGAATACATACTCCATATAGAGAAAATCCACTCAAGGTAGAAGAAAGCTGTAAGGTGGAACAGACTGCCATAAATGCTGTGGGTGCTCCTCCCTCCCATGTGATGACTAGCAGTACTTTTAAGTCTGAAGAAGTACTCCAAAGACTAAGCTGAATGCATATCCCACACACACTCCACAGCAGAGAAGTGAAAGACTTAAGACTTACACTGTCAGTAGCAAAATAAGAGTGCAGGATTTGAGTGCCCTTTGGGGGCAGAGGGGGAAGAGAGATCTTATCCCTTTATTACTGAGCACAGGGAGCCAATCTATTAATAGATAGTAATAAATCTTTTCTCACAATTCCAGAATTGACTGTTGGATCCATCACATGTATCTGTTGCAAGCCCTGCTAATGCAGAAGCTCTGAGTCAGTGTAATTTTGCACTAACTGGTTGTGACAGTGACTAGAGCCTTACTAATAACTCCCAGTAAACAGACTACTGGCTGTGAGAGCAATAGAGCCAGACATTGATCAGAGGGGTTAGGGATGAACCTAAGAATAATATCTGAGGCAGGGAATTAGCATCTTTTTAGTCATGATCCCAATTACAACTCAAGACAAATGACATATTGCAATACAACACCTGGTGCCAAATGTGGCCACTTTAAATTTCACCCTTAAAAGAGCTGGCAATGATTTCTGGTCTTCATGACAGTAGTTATTGATTTCTCTTCTTATGATGAACTTCTCTGAAGTTGAGACACTAAAAAGACCTTTTACGTTAATATGAGCAGGTAATAAAGGCACTTCTGCCAGTGAGAATACATTAAGAAATATAGAAAACACACTGGAGTGTATTGGTTCAATACACAATCATGTTCAGTGCTTTCATAAATATGTAGGATTTTTTTCTTTTACATATTTATACACAGATACAGGTACATACATAAGTGACCACACAACACTAAGTCCTCAGGTACTAATGGGTAGTTTTCTCATTTTTTCATGCACTTGTGAGCTTTAATTTTTCTGTGAAAATTACAGATTACTCACACAAACAGAACTATTCCTGTCACTTACTTACAGAGTAAAGAGACTGGGCCTTTGGCAGAAACCTTATATACATTTCTACATGACAACAATTTAGTCACTATTTTGCAGGTCAAGTTCTATTGCTTAAAGCAAAATACCAGTGATTATTTTTTTTTTTCTGTTAGCTGAGATCACAAACCTTATACTCTCTTTCACACCTAAGTAGATTTGTTGAAGGCAGCAGGTACATCAGACCTGTCAGTATTGGGTTCATTGTGTCATGTGGTAGACCTTCTGTGTGTGTGCAAAAGATTTTTGAAAGCACACAGCCAAATAATCCAACAACATGGTCAGTGGATGAGGTAGCAGATTTCCTTTAAAAGTAATGCTCCGTCCCCAAAGAACATTGCACTTATGCTATAGTCTACAGTTTGTGTCACAGCCACCTTGAACAACTGAATCTTGTGATGAGAGGCTTCGGTTCAGTCTAGTAACAAAAGCACATACAAATATGTATATGTATCTCCCTTCACAAGCACAAGCTTTTGGAAATTTACTCTTTTTTAGCTAGCTGTCTCAAAATTATTATTACAGATGGTTCTTGATGTATTATATACAAACATACATGGTATATATTAAAATCAAGTATTAAGGAAATAGTCAAAAATGTTTGGTTTAAATCCAACTAAATTTACTGAGCAAGAAGTAACGATAAGGCTAATTACATGCCTAAGAGTAGTGATACTAGATATTGTCTGGAAAATGCATTAAGACTGTAATTACTGCTGCTCACAGTAAAACACTCAAAAGAAACCAATATCTTGCGTGTTCTTAGACAATGTTTACAACTAAGTGAACAAGAAATGCCTCTAGAGAACAAAACACAGATCCTGAACGGGCCCAGGAAAAAAGGAACTTTGCTAAAGTTCAGTTGATGGCATACAGAATACAGAAAAACTGGTTATATTCGGAAGAATGTATAGCTATTTATGCTCTGCCAAGATAAGCTAGAGATTTACATTTCATGTGATTCTGCTTTACTCCTTCCTGTCCTTCTGATCATCTCTTTTAGTTGTCATAAAGGAAGGACAACAAGCACAGAAGTCTTGGAATGGAAATAAAGAAGGGGTTTGTTTTGTTTTGTTTTGTTTTGTTTTTCTAATTTCAGAAAACCCTTTACTGTTTCTTTGTCTCTGCTAACACTACTTGGGGAACTGGCAGAAGAAAACGGAGCGTTCAGAAGGATCAGGAAGAAAGCAGCAAGGAAAGTGGCAAACTATTCTCTTTTAAGGGCACAGTTGAATGGTCCCTTCCAGAGGGACCCAAACTAGTTAATGCTGAACAACCATTTTAACCCAGACACCCTAGTTTACTTTTTCATTTTTTAGACATTCCTGAGTTTTGCAAGGACATTTATTTTGGATTGTATCTTAACAGCTAGGAGATTACAAATACCTCACGACATTTGCTTTCCAGCATCTAACAACATTATATTCCCTGGGGATGTCACATATGGCGCTTTGGCATACATTATAATTTGAGAAGTGTTTTTGTTTCATCTCTGATGTTACAGTAGTAATAGCCAATACGATCACCTTATGCCACTTGTTTCTAATGAAAGAAAAGGATTTCTTTCTGCTGGTTTTCATACCACTGCTCCCTGCAAGATTCCCAAGAAACCTGGAAAAAAAATCACTGTAAAATATTTTTAAGTGTAGTCTCTATCTGTACAAATCTTCATCTGTCTTTAAAACAACACTCATATAAAATATTTCTCACTAATTTTGGAGGGTTGTTTTTGAAAATAAAAGTTTCCAGTATTAAATAAAAAATTTCAAGATTCCATTTAACAGTATTCCATCTCAAAAGAAGAGAAAATATAAAAACCAGCCATTCAGTGTGCTTTTTGTCCTCAGTTGTTTATGGATGCAACATAAAATTCATCTGTCATGAAAAGGCTACCTTGGCTTTTGTCATTGTAATGCTGTAAGATCCAGTATTGAGAAAACCAGAAATACCACCATGCTATAAAAAGCAAATACACTACCATTAACTTTAAAAAGTCACAAGATTTTTTTAAAAAAGTTTTGTGCCACTCAATTATTTTCCACCATTAAAAAATGACTGATACCAAACATTACCAAACAGCTGGTGAAAGGTCTGGAGAACAAGCCTTATGAGGAGCAGCTGAGGGAACTGTGATTGTTTAGTCCGGAGAAGAGGAGGCTGAGGGGAGACCTTATCTCTCTCTACAACTACCTGAAAGAAGGGTGTAGTGAGGAGGGTGTTGGTCTCTTCGCCCAAGTAACCAGCGATAGGACGAGGGGTAATGGCCTCAAGTTACATCAGGGGAGGTTTAGATTGGATATTAGGAAAAACTTCTTTACTGAAAGAGTGATGAGGCATTGGAACAAGGTGCCCAGGGAAGTGGTGGAGTCCCCACCCCTGGAGGTGTTCAAAAAACATGTAGATGTGGCACTTCAAGACATGATTTAGTAGACATGGTGGTGTTGGGTTGATGATTGGACTAGATAATCTCAGAGGTCTTTTCCAACCTTAATGATTCCATGATTCCATGATTCTATGAGTAATAAAAGAGATAATCCCTGAAGAGTATGAATTTTACTAATTATAGTTCACAACCACAGTCCACAGCAGCAATTAGAAAAAATGTGGTTTTTCTGTACAAGATTAGTACTGCTTTAACAAACATGATAGAGTAATCTAATGGTTCAATGTATATTTTCTTAATAGGAGTTTGCAAAAACTAATTCCTATCAACAAATACACCTTGCTACATGGGGTTTTTCCCCCACACTGTATGAAGTGTATTTCAAGGAAAGAAAACTAACTCAAAATACAAGGGGGCAGGAATATCTCTGGTTTATGACACTTCTGTTGTTTAAAGGTTTATGTATCAGATTTGCACCTTAGTATAGTACAATTTCAGTAGTATACATTTTGTACCACTGGAGATTTATGGAGCACTGCATATATTGGAATTCATTATACGATTTAAAGTAAGCTTTAATTAAAGTTATGCTGTGAACAAAAGGTATCCATTAAGCAAGAAGAATTTGGTCTTGACAAATTATGTTTGCCATAATTTCCTAAGATCTGTACTTTTAAAACAATTTACAAAGCCAGAATTAAAGACATGAATTTCAGAGGTCTTAGCAAAATTCTCATCCACAGTCTTATACAAGGCATCCCCAAGAAACTATACAGTGACAACAATAACTGGAAGCATGGCTCCAAATCAGAGTGCGGGGGTGACATCTATGTCCATGAATAGCAAAGCACATGTCTGTCTGATATGAAAACCAGAATCTCCACTATTGCGCCATCTTGCAAAAAGAAGAAACCTTAAAAGCACTTCTCCAAACAAAAAGATCCCTCTAACTTCTATCACACTGGGAGTCTCCAGAAAAAAATAGCTATAGATGACAATCTTTAATTTTATTTTTCACAGTATTTGTTGAGAAAGTGATTTGTGAGAAAGTATTTATGAGAAATTGATTTTCACTACAAGATGTTAACCAAAAGTTTTTCATTTCAGCCTGCCTTAACTGAGACAATAAATAAAAAGTCTTTTAAGAGAGAGGATAAGTGTGGCGCTCCTGCTTATATTAAGGTACATTGGAACAGAGAAAAACCTGGGTCAGACAGACAGCTCTAAGGTATTTGTAGCCAGGTCCTCTCAGTGCGGAGAGATGTGGAATGTCCACCATGCTTACCTCCATCACGGGGAATTCAGAAAGAGAATATCTACAAGAAAGTCCTTAGTAGCTCTGCGAATAGGATGAAATTGTACATGTACTGTTTCTGCTAACTTTGGTGTTTTATGGGATTATTTAGAAAAGCTAAACTTTCTAAGGGTGTTGATTCTGCACTCTGATATTAGTAAGTCTGCTAGTATTTAGCACAAATTCTGCCCCTAAATATTTTGTTCTTATGGTCATTAAGAGACCATAAGCAATAAAAAAAAAAAAAAGTGAAGCAAAGAGAAGGACTGTAGATAAATGACTGGTGTGTGAGTGAGGTCATGTGATAAGAGAGATCATTAACAGTTGAAAATTTCATCTAAGGGTAACAAGCATGGTAACTCCCCCACTTCTCAAATACAGTCAGATCAGACAGGGAAGGTGCTTTTATTTCAGCCACTTTCCCATTTTATTCTCTACCAAAGGTAAAGTGATAAAAGGAGTATGTCATGCATCTTGCTGGAGGAGGGAGAAAGACATGCTTCACATTAGAAACATTATTGTCATTATTTTACGAATAATAAATCAATATCCACTGCTCCACTTCAAGGGTCCTAAAGAATTATTAATCCACAAGTAAAATTAACATTTTTGAGATTCTGCACAGTATGATGAGGAAGATTTTCCAAAGCAAAAAGTTAATAGGCACAGGTGACAGAGCATGGTAATGTTTCCATCTTCATAGGATTAGTAATTTGTCCTTAGCTCCTTACTTTATTCAGCCCCAGCACTACCTCTTTGGGCACTACTAACATAGATTGAAAGACTTGCACTTAGCCTATTTCTGTAAAAGCAGCTTGAACAACAGAGAAGGAAACGTACCGAACACATATTTAACAGTGCTACAGCTGGGATTTTTTTATAATGATATAAAATCCATAAAGCTGCACATGCCAAAGTAGTGAACATCATTTCTTCTCCAGTTATAGTGCAGATAAGAGACTTAATAACTCAGTATTTTTTTGGTTTTGGTTTTGGTTTTGTTTTTTTAAAAAAACAGGCTGTTTTGTTTTGCAAAATATTGCTACCATGGAAAACCTAGGCCAGATATCTCTTACCTCATTTTATTTGGACTTGAAGTTTTGGAGTCCCCTGTACAACTAAACTGTCCTCTGCATAAAATTGAAGAAAACTTACTATAAACCATGTCTGCTTCTTTATCATCCTTATAGTCACTTGATCCAAGAATTGCCAGGAATGGCATCTGCAACCAGTCATGAAATTGCAAATAATTTGGAAACATTGTTGTAGAAGAATAATTTAGAAGAATTATTTTTAAGACAACCATCTAGTCATTCCTAAGAAAATTCATGGTGTGTACATGTGATAGTATGAATGAACCTCCTCAATAGCTCCAATCATTAATCTATTATCATATAGATTGTTGATAATTCCACTGAAAGCTGATTCAAGTTCCAGGGGAGCACAATCTGCAAATACTCTTTATCATGAAGGATTTGACAATGGGATAGTTTTCTCTGGGACACATTCTGGACATTCTTCTGAAGATATCCACAATTAAAAATTGCACCTTGAGTGTGAGAAAAAGTCTTTTTAGTTTCTCAAATTTATTGAAAGAACCGGACACTGGAGGACAACTCACCCTCCTCACATATTAACAGTTTTTTGCATGGGACTGCAGCACAGTGACAAAAGCAACTTCACAAAAGGAGGGCCATTCATTTCAGCTTGAAAATCTTACTTTTGTATTTCAATTCTGTAACAGGAAGCTGAACCAATGCCCTAATTCCAGGAGAAAGGTTTCTGATGTTACCCATCAAACTTAAAAATTAAAATAAGTACAGCTTTCCTTCACTGATATCCAAGGGGGAAGTTACCACTCCAGCACCATAGGTCATATGTTCATGTTTTATTACCAAAGAAAAAACAGATCCTATTCATTCTGAATATATGAAATTTCCTGACTGGATCTATGTAACACCTTTTAGTTACAATTGCCTACAAATACCAAAGACAGTGTTAAATTTTCTGCCACATAATTATAAAATCACCATGTTGCTATGTTTCACATCAACTTTTCCCCTCTTTCTTTAGCATTTTCCTCTGACTCCCACCTTCTTCTTTTAAGCACCTGTAATAACACCATTTCACACTAAATTTCTTTTCCTTTAAAAAGAAAAAAAAAAAAGTCTTACTTGTTAGAAGTTAGAAAAACAGCTCCAAGGGCACGGTGATATTATGCGGAGGGGAAGTTTATAGTGACAAACTTTTGAAGAACTCTGATCTTAAAACCTGACCCTTACACAGGCACACAGACACACACAAAAGTTTCCACAAACTTTGAACTCATGTGACCAACTTTATCCTCAGCAGCAGCTTCTCCTTTTCTCATGTACTCGTATTCAAAACTTCCACTCCAATGTACACAGATTTACTTGCTGCATGCAAGTTACTTTGCATTTATTTCCTCCTTGTGATCTTTATTGTTTACTTCTAGTCCTCCAGCCCTGCAAATATGTGAATGCAGTATACTACTTACCTAAGAATTTTATAACTGTAGCCTTTTAGGGATTACATCTTAGGAAAGTAGAAGCAACACCACTAAACTTCTATTACTTAATTAAAAATTTATTTTCCATTGGACTCAAAGATCTTAATGGTCTTTTCCAACCTAAATGATTCTATGGTTTTATTAAAATATTCCAGGCAAAATAGAAGATAAAAACCGTGATGTCTTTTTGGGAGAATATCCTTGTAGGTTGCCTTAAAAATGGACTTTGAAATCTGAAAGTCAAATGTAAATGTCTCCTTGATATTATCTTAGATTCAATATTGAACATGATTTAGAAATCATCTTTTAATAGTTCTGTTAATACTTTATATAGTATTTTTATAGTTGGTTTATGGGAGATATAAATTTTCCCTCAAAAAAATCTTCTTGTTTTTATGTTCTTCAGAACTTCCTTCCACTATCTTTTTCTTGTCAAGACCATCTTGATTATTTTATACTTTTCAGACAAATATGGGGCTTGAAAAGGTTAATGAACTGTGAATTTCAAATGCTATTATGCATATTTTGAGTGCATTTTTTTAAATCATAGAACTATGGTTTGATTTCACTTGGTTGATTTCAGTGTCCATGTCTTTCTACAGCAATTAGCACAAAATTCCTGTCCCACACATACACTGTAATGATGTATCCTGTTTTGGGGAACTCTTCTTATCTCCAAACTGGTCTACATCAGAATTTAATCATCAGCACAGCACATTGTATAAGTATACAGTAACATAACTAGAGGGGAACGAATATATGCATTCATACACCCTTATTCATATATGATTAACTAGAATTACCTCCATCAGATTTTCTTATTAAGCCATGGCTAAAATTAGTCATAGTCTAACACAGCATTACATTTAACAATTTAGTCCAAAAAATTTTCTGTAATATCTACGAATGCTCAGAATGATTTAGAAGTGACTTGTCTGTTATAGTTTGATATAAAATCTACACAAGTAGGAATCTCTCCATTGACAATGCTGGAATAGGCTCCATGTGAAGGGTTTCCCTTTCCAGAAAACTTAACTTCTATGTTGAAAAGTGCACAGGAACAAATTTCAGCACTTTGACTTTGTGTATCTTAGGCACCCTGCTTATACAAATAATGTAAACTGTCATAGAAAAATTGAAATTATAATCTTTTTTTTCCTGAAAGAGACATATATGAAGAACCAGAATTTGAAGAGTAATATCTGAAATTCTCTATTACTTCCTCCTTGCTCCAGCACTCTGATTATATTTAGTGTCTTATTAGTCATATTGGACACAGACTCTGAATATATTTTACACATAAAAAGAACAATGCTAACTAATAAAGTTACTAGTTTTTAATGAGAGGACTGTTGCAAAAAATCTTAAACAAAGATAGTAAATTGA
>VZTL01050254.1:686-13728 GCA_013400535.1 Scopus umbretta | reverse complement strand
GGTTAAACCACAACAAAAGTAACCAGAGGCACTGAGCCTTGGATGGTGGTGCTAACGTGTCTTTCTTGAAATCTTTGGGAGGTCTGCTGCAAGAGCAAAACTGAGTCCTGACATAAGGACTGTGCTGTGCTGAGGGGGTGGAGGGCAGGGTGTTGAAAGTGGATAATGGACAGATAAACCATGTCTATTTATGTGGAAAAATCTGTGGAAGTATTGAATCTTGCCACTTGAGAAAGAAACTCATGTTCCAGCTACTTGCTTCTCCACCTCACCTGGTCTGGGAAAATACTCCACCTCCTGCTGAGGGTACAGAGCAGGCTCTATACACAAGGTCAAAAGACTAACAACCAGCAAAAAAAAAAAAAAAAACAGAGGAGCTTTTCTAGGTCTTTAAAAAGGAAGCAGCTATGGAGGAGCTAATTCTTGAGGAAGTCTTAGTTCTCTCCATGTGGTTCGTTGTAGGTTACCTTCACTGCCAGAGATGACAAGACTCATTCCCAGGCCCCTGAAGAATAACACCCCGACCAGGTTTTCTATGGAATTAAGGCAGTAGTAAATGTAACAGATAACCCCTTGGACTTTTGGATCAATTTTTGGGTTTGGTCTGTTGGTTTTTTTTTTTCCTCTGGTGGGAAAGCTGGTTGTCAAGCTTTGCAGTGTATTGCTACCTCAGCGGTGTCAGTCCCACTGTTTGTGGTTTGTGGTCTTACTGTTATTGTCGTGGGCTGGATGCATTTTGTGGTACAGGTTAATTCATTTTTGGTAAGTCCAGGTTGCTTCATACAACACAGTGTCTTTAGAGCAACTTTTAGTGCCAGGCTCAGTAGGAAGCCATGAGAAAATGAATGCCGGTTGTGGAAAACTATAGACTTAAAAGGTAACTAGGAAAGGACAGAGAGTCCTGCACAGTACTGCATCATTTATAGCACTTTTATCCAAGCGTGCCAACTTGCTTGATTTATGTGTGTGTGTATATTTGGACTTATTTTCCTCCTATTATACCAGAAATGGATTCTGTTCCGTCATGCCTCTGAGGCTATTTAAAGACTGCATGATATTCCATCACCTGCCTGAGTTACAGTGAGTACACTGGAACAAATGCCCAGATGCTCCATTTCCAGAGGACAAGGGCATCTGTGCCTGCCTGTGGAGGTGAGGACAGCTGGTTCTGCTACTGCCTGGACCATGGATGCCTCTGTTCTGGGGATCAGAAAAAGGGGCTGGTATTCCTGTGGTTTTCCCAGGATATGTCCTCCCTCATTCTGCACTTGGAAATTTTACCTGAATGTGATGGTGTTTGGGATTCTGGTAGCGTAATAGGAGTAAGCAGTGTTACAGAAGCATGCAGGGTTGTTTTGATGTGTCTCTGATGTGTCAAATTTATCTGATGGCTCTAAATACTGTGTATCCACAAGCCCTGTGTTTGGGCTTTGTCAGACATGGTGTCACTCTGCTGCTCAGCACACTCCTGCCAGGACAACCATGGACAGAAGCATGGAAAGGCAGCTTCAGCAGCACTTTACAAAGGAAGGTTCACATTAGTGTTTACTGAGTGCCTTCCAGAGAGGCATAGAAATCCTACGTGTTCTCTGACTCTTTTGGTTATTTACCATGACAGATTAATCTAAAGTTCCTGGTTGAACCCACTGGACGCTAATATGATTATTGTCCAGCCACGTTAGAGGGAAGTAGGTCCGGCAGTTTAAGGAGATGAAGAGGGGTGCGTGGAAAAAGATTTCACCCCCAGGCATGCCAGTTCTATTTCTCAGAAGTAAACTGCGATAGAATATAAAGAGCACCATCTACTGATGCAGAAGAAAATGAATCATTTGCATACAAACCCATTTTTTTTCTTTTCCTTCTCCTCAGTCAAGGTGTTGGTGGCTTTCTGAATGCAGGCTTGAATCTGGATTTTGGTTGTCAGTAGCAAAATGTTTTAATTATTGACTCCCCTTGCTAATGGTGCTGATAGAGAAGATGGTGTGTTTTATCCATACATGGTCTGTTCTGTTCCTTAGCAGTCCCAGCAAAGAAGGGGCCTACTTAGCACCCTCAATATGCATAGATAGGCCTGCTGAATATATTAGCTGCCTGCCTAATCCTTATTGTCACGGCAGTTTCTTTCAGTATCAGCTTAGAAAACCATGTTGAACTTCCACAGACTGCCATGGTCTCTTTGCAATGCCAGCTTCCCTCAGGCTCCTGGCTGAAAGCTGAGTGATCTGTGACAACCTCATCCAACAGCTTTATGTGCTCCATACTGGAAACACTCCACAAAATTCAGGGACTTCATACTGACATAGTTTGTTGTGCATGGGAGTGTGTCATGAGTGTTGTCTTGCTGTCAGCTCCTAGACAGGCTGCACTGTGTTCACCTTAGAAATCTGGCATCATCTTAAAATGAGGAAAGTGTTTCTAGGGTACTCATTGCCTCTCTGGATCTCAGTCATCCTGATCTGCCCCTTCCTGCTATGCAGGAGTATCTGTATTTTCAATCTTGTGTCCTCACTGCTGACTGGTTCTCCATCATCAGGGCCTCTTGTTCAGTGCCAGAATGGGCATGAAGTTGAATCATTCAGTATGCCTAATTCCTGAATTTAAAGCATTTGCCCGAGTACTCTTTTTTGGGAAGGAGGGTGAGTACATCTAAAAAAAAGTTAATATTTAAAGATGTTAAAACCTTCCTTAATCTTTCTGATTAAAAAGTTTGCCATAAGTGAGCTCTGACAGGAATAATGAGAGCTTCACAGGTACCTGGGTCTCATATGCTGTAATCTCTCTATCCTGTTACTGCCTGGCAATATATGCAGGAGGAGCATGGCCTTGCTTCCTATTTCACAGAAGCACGAGACTGCCTCTTTTGTTGTACACCAGCACCACTTAGTGCTGAGGTGTTCCAGAGGTCACTAGTGGAAAAATAAGATTATACATGATGGTATTCAGCTTCTAAATGAAGCCCAAGTTCATGAGGCTTTGTATTATAGCTAAGTTTGTGGGAACACCTAGCTATTTTTTGTTCTATCTTTGCTCTTTCTTCCCTCCCCACCCCCACTTTAAACAGCTTGCAGCGTCTTTTCCTACAGTTAACAGTATATCTGTCAAGCATACAATTTATGCACTGGAATCTAGGGTATGATTCATTTCTTGGGCCAACCCATGCCAGTCAATTTCAAAACTATAGATCAAGCAACCGCTGCAGTTACAGATTTAAAGATTCTGGATGTTCTCCACCTCTAAGTTTCTGTGGCCTCTAACACTTATTGACAGATTGAATAAAGTCAGAACATAAACAAGGGAGAGAAAATCTTAGACTGGTTATTATGGCTGGGCAAAAACCCAAAAGTGAACTTCTGGATAGTGAAGTGCTACCAGCTTGAGGGTTTTTTCCCTCCATTAATCAGCTGGTTTAGTAAGAGGGATTTTCATCTTACAAACCGTGTTTTACAGAAAGAGAACAATCTGTTGGCTCAGTTTAGTGCAGACGATTAGAAAGAGAGACTGGGGGGGTGTTCACTTGTTTTCCTGCTTCTATCTATTATCTGTAACCTAGGCGAAAAAAACAGATCTAGAACCATAGCAATATCAAGCATGTCCTTTCCTGTGAGGAAAGAAGCAAAAGGGACAAGTAAAGCTATTCTGAACCATTTAGCTATTCTGAACATGTTCTTCCTGATGTTAGGGGAATGTAAGATTTGAATGAAACTACTGCTGCCTTACCTTGCTCTGACTCAAACATGAAGTTTGTCACAGTTATCTGACAAATATCTGCTAAAGCCCGCCAGACAAAGGCATCATTTGTTTCCTCTATGCTCTCTTTAGGCTATTTTCTTATTTCATTGTAAGACTCCATTGCAACTTCCCGTTCACTTAGCAAGTGAGTTGAAAGAAGACTTTGTTGCTTCTTTTTTCTCTACTAAATAATTTGGTCGTAGTAACTGTTTTGTCCAGTAAAGAAAATCATATGCAGACTTGGTGAGAGATTCCATAGTTAGAAAAGTTTAATGTTTCAAAACAAAATGTATTTAGGACTAGAAACTGGTCTCTAGATTGGATAGAGAACTTTGTGATCTGTATTGCTTTTTGCAATGAGTAATGCCGCTATTGTATTTTTGCATACTGACTGGCAGTAAATAATGATATAGTTTAATTTTAAAAACTGGTTTATTATCCTAAAAAATGTGGTAGCATATTTATTTGTGGGTTTTCGCTTTGTGTTTTGAACTTTGTTTTTCTTCAGGTGTGAAGCTCAGGCAGGCCTTGCAGCAGGAATTATGCTTTAGGCACAGCAGTGTGAAAATAGTCTGTTTCATAACACTTTTTTTCTGGTAGAGTTTGGCGGTTTGGTCTTGAACTGCAAGAAAAGATTTAACCTGGAAGGTATAACAGTCTAACAAAGTAAAGCTAATCAGATATACAAGAGTGTTCTAGCTGTGTATTTGTCATTTGCTCCATGTCAATGAGTCCACAAGACTTAAAATTTTGTCTTGCAACTTGAGTTTTCTCTAGAAAATACTTTTCTTGTATTGTAATTCTAGTCCTGGGAAGTTTGGGGAACAGGTAGGATAGTGAGATTTCATGTGTTGTCTTGGTTTCGAAGTTGCTTGTTTGTTTAGTAGTAATTCTAATACTTTTATGGATATTTTCATGTGTATCTAAGGCCAAAAAAGCCATCTAGATAAAATGAGCCCTGTCTCAAAGAATTCCTGGTTGCTGCCACACATGGAGTCTGTGGAAGACTGATTCTTTAGTTGGATCCCTGCACTGCCTATGCAAGCATAAAGGTGTGAGGGGGAAAGGCGGGGGCCCTGGCAGATGAAGCACAGATTAAATCTCCGCATCTGAAGTCAACAGCTGCTCAATAGCAGCATGGGGGAGGTAGGATCCCGGTGTCTGTCCATGTTTTGCATGAACACTGGTACCTTAGGGAGCCTGTATAATCCACTGGGCATTCAACAACTGCCAGCTCTTTCTGTACCACTGCAGTGACACATCCTTGATCTCTGCCCCATGTGTCCCAGGTGTGGACAGTTTGACCTTCCCATGGGGGACTGAACTCCTCTGACAGCCCCTGTCAGAGCCCTGTGGCCATGTCCAGGGCAAGCTGGCAGCATGGGTGCTGCAGAGGACACAACTGTGCTCTGCCTGCATGAATCATTGGTGCCCTGCAGCCAGTTCTCACTCGTGCAGGTCCTCCACAACCTTTGATGGAACACAGAGGCAGCAACAGCTCATTTCCTGGCTAGCAGAGCCAGAATAGAGCCATTTGGCTCTCATGCCTAGCACAAATGACTTTTGTAGATGTGTGTACCCTCAACAATGACATTCTTTTGTGATGGCAAATTTTATATTTGCCAATTTTATACTTACCCAATGACTACATGAAAGGCAATATGCACCTTTTCCTGTTTGAGTAACTTGCCTAGAAAGCTTACAATTAGCATTGGTAATAACATTTACAGTAAGATTTCTCCACCAAAAGGTCACATCAAATAAGATGTAAAATTTTCATTAAAAATTGTTTTAATGTTACATTTTTTAAAAGCTTGAGCAAATATTTCTTGAAAGCTCTCCTGTTTCAGCACCATTTCACAATATATTTCTTCCCTTAACAGTTGTGGATAAATGCTACTTACTTTTCAGCATCCCATTTTAAATGGTTTACTTTTTTTCACCTTTGGGGTCAATGCTTTTAGAAACCCTGAACTTCTTCAAAGGGCAAAGTGTCTTGTGACTACAGCTAGCCAGAATAATGTGCCTTGACAGTGCTTAGCACAGTAGAAACCCTCATTTCAGTGACACCCTCTGGCTGCTACCTCAACAAGTGCATAATCTGTTTTTAGCAAAAGGACTTGGGAAGACAGACAAATGCTTTTCCACATTTATTATCAAAACAAGTATTTATTACTTTATTACTCAGGCAAGCTCTCCAGGGGTTGGAGCATTTCCTTTCCTTACCTCTAGCAAGTAGCTAGCATGTACTGTAGCTGGTTAGCCCCTGTTGAGACATTAAGTGACTTGCTAAAGATTTCAGTCAACTGGTGTCAGCTGCCTCCTCACTGTTCAAAACCTGCCTGCCTCTACATGGGAATATTTCTCAACAAACCTGAGAGCACCCTATTGGAAGATGCTTTTATTGGGGCATTAAGTAATGTGCCTAGCAGTCAGCTTCCAGAGAACAGCTCGGGGACTCTCTGGGCAAGAACAGTGTCTTGGAAACAGTGAAGGGATTTGTGAGGCTGGATGCTGCGTGACACACTGAATGCAGCTAGGCAATTTAGAGGACTTAGATAACGGTTAAGAAGATAAATGCCAAAGGTATAAGAAAAGGTCATTGACCTTTCATGATATCCAACCTTTGTTAGCAGCACTGCTGCATAGTGAATAATCTAGTTTCTTCATCCTGGTTGCCTGACCAGCTGATAAGCCCATTTAAACCTTTGTAATTCAAGCTGATAAAATTCACTAAATCCTCTTCAAATCTTAATTCAGTCCTCTATTCCTATCCCCTATTTCAGCTCTCTCAGGAATAAGTGAGGCTAAAGCCTATATTTAAGTTTCCTGCACAAATTAAAGGCCAGCTAACCATACCGTGCAGACTCCTTGCAGCAGTAGCTGAGCAGTCCTTTTGATAGCAAAAGCAGTGTGTGGCTGGAGATGTGATGTCCTGGGAAATTAATTTCCCCCTGAGGGTCTTGGCAGCATGGTGCCTAGAGAGACAAGCTCCACATTAATACCTCTCAGCCAGTATCGTGCACCTTAGTCCTTCTCCTTTTAATTCCTAAGAGTAATTTAGGTCAGGGAAAAGAGTGAGAAATCATTTCCCTTTTGAGGGTCAGGAAGAAAACAACTGAGAGCTCCAAGTAAAGCAAGCACAGAGTCATTAACCAGGACCCACACAAAAGATTTATGGAGTTGCTTGGTGGGTGCATAAACTGCTGGAGGAGATACCAGCAACATCCATACAGAGAAGGGTTACCATGGCAATTCCAGGCTAAAAAAGGGACCCAATCCAGAAGTCCTTCACTACTGGGTGTTGTGAGAACAATATGTGAATCCTGCTTCCTCCTTCACCCACACTTTCATTCTGAATGACAATTTGTAATGAAGTAAACTGGCTTGTGGTGAACAGAGCAGGCCCCAAGAGGACTGATGACAGGATACACTTCTCCTGGATGGCTTGAGCAGGACATAGCAAGACCAATGAAAATCCCCTTCAGTGAGCTGTTTTGAACCTGGAAAAGGTGGGATGCGATCCACTGAAATACCATATATTAAGGCAGGTAGTATAATTTCAATTGAACAGGGCCTAACTATTCTTGAAACGGTTCTGTATATTCTTGTAGCTACACTTCCCGCTCTGCTCTTCTTCGCTCTAGCACTTGCTTCATTACCGTGCTACTCTAAGAGGGAGCACAAAGAGCAAATTCTATACCATCAAGTGACTTTGAAATGGAGTTGCATTTGGCGAATGCTTGGGTTTGCTTCTTGAGTTTGTCTGAAGCCTAAACATACATGGAAAAGGAGGCAGGGGGCGGGAGTGAATGAATCACATGAATACTAAAATTTGGTGTTAAAATGACAGTACTAGATAAATTCTGGATAGCTAGCATGCAAATTCATTACCCAAGCAGTGGCAGTCTGGAAATTTTCTGGCTGAAGGAAACAGCTTGTTTACCTAAACTGCTCCCTTTCTGCTTTGCAAGAAATATCTGCCTTGTAACTGGAAATTTAAGTAGGTAACGCAACCCATTTCTTCCCGTGTCATCTTTTATGACTTTTATGTCTCTTTTATGCCTTCTCATGCAAGGCTGTCCAAAGAAGAATTGAAAACCTGGATGACTTCTCAATATGTGCGTATCCATTTTTTTTTTCCTAATACCTAGCATTTATAAGCTACTTCAACACAGAACTAGCTTACAAAACTACCTTATGAACAGAAATTAGCTTACAAACCAATCAGGTATGTATGTGGTTTTTGGGGGGGAGGGTGTGTCCCTTCAGTCAAAATCACTGCAAATTGGAGAATGCCACTGTGCTGAAAATGACTGTGAGAAAGACTTGGTTTTGATGATCTGGCTTCAAAATGTTTTATGAAAAATCTTATTTTAATACTCTTGCCTATGTTTTAATCTTTGGTGCAAAACAACTTTATTTCAAAGTTCTCACTACCTTGGACTAAAAGTTATTAATGTTTTTAAGAAGCTTCCCTGGACCGTTAAACAACAACATTTTCCTCTTATTTGCTCAAATTTTTGTGTCACCCTGACTTTTCTGGAAGTTTTCCTGTCCTAAATAAAAAATTTTTACAGAGTGTAGTAAAATGCAGTTCCATGCAGAGCTATCCTTTCAGTAGATTACCCATGAGAGCAACAGTAGATTGTTGTACCTGTTAAATTCAAATCCTTCCACATATGAGGGAGACATAAATCCTGTTTCATTGTAGGGACAGAAATTAAACAGATCCATGAGAGTTGTCTGTCTCTTGCTCCATCAGCTGTTACCATGCTAGATGGTAATGTGCAATGTGTCTAGGCTGTCATGGCTCCTGGTCAAGTGACTGAGAAACAGGCATTGCTCTGTGGCATTCAAGAGTAAATCTGCATGGAAGACGATAGTGTGGAGTACAGTCCATGGCATGGAATATACAGGGTAGCTCCACCGAGTCCAGGTAAGTATGCGAATTCCTGACTACTTTTACAAATGCTGGCTAATATGTAACTAACAGGAATTATAGGAGCTGGTAGTTGTTTCTGGTGCTAGTGAATAACAACGCGTTATTTTAACAGGAGGGGAAAGAAAAAGCAGTGATTTGTAGTGTTCAGTGACTATTGCATATTAATGGATTTTCCTGCAAGGAGCTATGAGGTTGGTCCATAATCGCTGAATATTTCTCTTGTTTTTTTAGCTGTCTCTAAAAGCAGCAATACCTTCACAGAGGTACTACATGTTGTTTGAAGTCAAACAGAAAAAAACATAGCATCTAATCAAAAGTGTTAACGACTGGAGGCATACTGAAAGCAAACATTCAGCTAGTACTTGACCTGAATGGTAGGTCTAAAAAAAATATGCTGCTGTGAGAAATGCCCACTGGATCAGCTGAGTGCTGGTGCAGCATGCAAACAATATTTGCAACCTTACTGTTTGAGTAGTTCAGCTTGGGATTTCATTATTTTGATTAAAACAAATAACTGTTGGTGGCTTGTTAAGATAATTAACTTCTTTTGTTGAAGCCTAAGAACAAAAACCACACTGAAATCTACAAAATACTTCTGAGGAGGTCAATATTTGCAGTAAAATAACTAGTCCCTTTATATCCATAAGACTTGAGGATCACCTTAATTCCAGGAGAGTGAAGTACCCTGTTGGCTCTGAGCCTGGCTTGCAAGTTGCTATACAAAATTAATTTCTAAGGCTCTCAAGAAAAAACAAGTGAGGCTTATGCTACTTGTACGCAGCGCTAAATCAGTAGGTTTTTTGATATAAAATGTGCTATGTCTGTAACTTTCCTGGCAAGGTACAGGAAAAGTAGGAGAACATCATTATTTTTTTAGTTCTAGGTCATTCATCTTTCACTCTTGGCACTCAGTCTTCAAATATTCATGTCCACATATATCGAGGAATCTCTTGATGGCTGTGAATGTGATCTAGCAGATGGAGATTTTCTTTAAAGCTGTAAAGAACATAAAGGAAACATTATTTAATGCATTATTTTGTACTTGCAGTGGTGAAGGTACGTGTTAAAAGACTTGGAGTTATATTTTATTGTAACTAAGTTATTATATCTAAAGTTTAAACAAGGATGTTGAAGTTCCTGGGAAGCCAAAAAGAGGAGTGCTGTTTCAAAAACTAGATGCTGTACATAAGTGACTTTCAGTATCGCACTGCTTGCCAAACATTACTGCAAAAACATGAAAATATGAATAAAGGACAAAATTTTTATATATTCTAAATATTGCACAGTCTACTCATGTGACTATTTTGCACTTAAAGTGTTCTGGACTAACATACATTGGCATATATACATATGCATATATAGAGAGATATGTATGCGTACATACCTATGCATGTATACACAAATATGCATTTCTTCACATTCCAGTTCTCAGTGTCAGGCTCCCAGAGTAACTCAGCTGTTTACATGCACAACTACTATAATATTTATGTAAAATCTTGTCACAGTTACAATTTATTGCTTTTCCGGCCCAGCAGTCTCCTTCCTCTGAGGGCAGGAAGCATCCTGGAGGAAGGACTATATTTATCTGTGGTTGCAAAGTGTCAGACACACAGTAGGTAGAGCTGAAAATGAACTGATAATAGATAATTCCTTTGTGTGTTCTGTCCCCCTGCTAAGTAAAGGTTTGGGGCTCATGGAGATCAGAGACAGTGTCTATTAAGGTATTTTCAAGAGATCTTCTTTTGGGAAAGCATTAAGCTGAAGTATTTTTTAGCTATCTTTGTCTTCTTTAGCAGCACAGCTACCTAGCCAATAAATAGTATCTTTTTTCCCCTCATGTTTAAACATTTCCTGAAGTTTGAATACACTGATGTCCAAACCTGTTCATCTAAGGTGATGTTCCCTCTCCAGCGCTTATAATGCAAATGTTGTGAAATAGTGTTGCATTAGAAAGTGCTAATTAACTCAGCATGAAACACTAAAATGAAGAGAGTGTAGGTAGGTTATCTCCATCAACCTACTACCTTTCTCCTAATAACTGTCTCATTGATTTAGAAATACATCTTCTAGACTCTCATGACTATTGAATAAGTCCTACAATAGTTAAATAATATTAAAAGACTGAATGCTTTGCAGACCTCTAAATGGCCACTTGAAGTTATTTAAATCTTATAGCTATATTTCCTAGATCATATCTTCTGATAATGAAACAACTCTAAGCATTTTGAAAGCTCATCTTTCTTCCTTTAGAATATAAAAGATCAAAACATAGTATTTAATGGGAACACAGTAAAAGCTGAAATTATGGAAGTTCCTGCCTCCCATTAATAAACCTGAGATTCCAACAGACATGGAAGGGAGCACACTGATTTTTGTAGCTGCCAGTGAGACCCTCCCTGCTTCGGTGATAGAAAGGGAAGGCGGAAAGGGAAGGGGAAAGAGAAGAGAAGGGAAGGGAAGGGATGGGAAGAATGATTCAGAACCATTCTGAATAGTCTCACATCAAAAGGGAACTTGTTCCCTGATTTTCATCATCAGTAGTCAATAGGAAATATTCCCATTTGGATATTTTAGGATTGGAGATGGACTTGGAAATTTCCAAACATTTTCCTAAAGATGTTTTAAAATACTATTTTATGCTTTGGTGGGACATTGGAATAACAGGGTTAACAAGAGAGAGTTAAGTCATAGAGTAACTTGAGTCAATGTATCATTCAACAGCTTAGGGTTGAATGGTTTATAATGATAAACTGCCTGAACTTTCTTCCAGTTTCCCAGATCAGAATAACAGTGCGAAACAGTCTTGTCACACTGAAGTTTTAAGACACAAATTTATTTGGCATATTTCTTTTGCATTTAGGCAACAAGGACAGAAAGAGAGAAAGCAACTTCACATCCAGCGTGAACATTGCTGGGGTGCCTCTTTGTTCAGATTATCAAGATTTTGGCAAAGCAACAGGACAGGAAAGGTGACAAATTCTGAAGAAAAGAAAGGACCTGTATCAAGAACTGGAGCAATACAGAGTTTGAGTTAATTCATCAAATTCTGCATTGCTTGTAACTGGTCACCTCCATGCGTTCAACTGCATTTTCCTTAATTTACACCTGCCAGGGAGATGCATGTAAGAGACATTTAAAAACACATTTTAGACCAAAAAAAGCACCTACTCCTTAGTAATATTTGACTTGTTTTCTTTAGCTCAGAAAAGCATTGTTCAGCTCCACTAAGGTGTTTCAGAAATACTTTGTGAAGACTTTGCTTTAGCTCAACCTTTATTTTTCAGACTATTCTGGGCTAAAGCAAGGAACATGCATTTAGACATGACTAAGAACAGCTGTTGCAGGTGCTTGTGCCTCAGAATTTGTAGGGGTCTTACACTGGTCATGGCATGAAAAAGGAATTGCTCAGGAAATTACATTACATATGTCCATAAGCAAAAAGCTATTGCTCAAATTTAATTGGGTAGGATTACAAGTGAAAAAAGGCCTTGATTAGCATGGTGCTATTTTCAGGATACTGTTAGGGATTAGAAGTTTCTCCAGAGAACATGCAGACCATGTACATCAACAGAAAGCAACAGCAATTCTCACTTCAAGAAAAACTTCTGATTTACAGAACTAGCCTTGACTCATGATGCAGGTTTTATAAATGACTTTGTCAATCTAAAAGATGCTTGCTATTCAAATTATGAAGCCCCTGTGAGTACATGCCCATTACTCTGAATAGAGAGGCCATAAAAACATCAGTAGCTCTGACATAAAACTGATGTATTGTGTAATAATGTTTCACGTAGAACTTGGAGCTTAATTTATCAGCAATGTCTGTCACTGGGTTTTGTACAGGTTATGAATGAAACCACAAATGCTTCAGTCACATCACAGATGTTAATAAAATGGCATAATAGAGAGGCTGAATGAGATGGATTCAGGATGTAATGACTCTTTCAAGCCAAATGCTCCCAAAGATTAGTGGAGGAAGACGGATGAGAATCTCTACGTTAGAATGATGCTAAGTGTCTTCCTACTGATAGCAAATTGAGCTATCTGCTGTGGGAGCTGCTGAAGTAAATAGGTAAAAGGCAGGTTTCATACCTAACCAACAGCTTGCATAATTCAGCTCATTCCAGCAGCACTGATGTTTCACTAGTTGCTGTTCTTTGATCATTAGATTTCCCTACACATAGATCAAAATTATAACTGAGAAAGTGAGAAGTTAAAATCTAGCAGAATGAACATTTGGAAGGAAAGGTGAAACAAGGTAGAGAATAGGAAAAAAAGGGTGACAGAGCCGGGATCCAGAAAAGCCTAAGGAGGATAAATTTAAAGCTAAAATGCAAAACAAGCCAAATAACTGAAAGCCGCTCTTTT
>VZTL01050208.1:0-17957 GCA_013400535.1 Scopus umbretta | reverse complement strand
TTCTACGATTCTATGATTCTATTAGGAAGGCTTAGGGGGAGGTTAGAAAATTAAATATACTTGAGAAGAGATGATAGGAGAGGATGTCAGTTTGTAAACTTACATCACTTTGACTATCACTTATATTGGGCTGAAGTAAGCAATACTCAAGAAGCTTATACCGCCAGCTTTGCACAAAAGCAGATTTTGAGTAACCCACCATCCTCTAGGGCTGAACTGGCAACCACCTGCTCAGGGGCAGCAGGAAAGACAGAGTGAAAGCTTCTATTTCAGGTCATTGCATCTATTTCTCTGCAGTGACTCTGCATTTTAATAACTCTTCTTTGACAAACAGCAATTAGTATGCTGAAGAGCTTGACAGACACTTAGAGAACTAGTATTTCTCTTATTTGTCTGAAGGAAAGGACGGAATGATGAGTGAGTTGAAATATCCCAGGCAAGATGAAGAGGCAAAGGTGAAAAAGAGGGAATTTTAAAAGGCACAAGGGAATTTGAAAAGGCACCACAGATGTGAACCTCTGAAAGGCAGGAAGGAAATGTTGTACAAGAAGAGAAAAGAAAGTTCTTTGGGGCTTTACTGAATTAAAAAAAAAGACAAGCAGAGGTCAGAAAAGATGGTTGTACACATGATCCAGAAGCTGCCTTCAAAAGGGTCATAAATCCTACCCAAAGGATGCTTCTGATCAGTACGACAGCAACGAAAGGAAAATAAATATGTTCAGGCTTTTATTTAAACAGACAAAGCAAGGGGCATTGGTGTTTTCAAAACTCCATACAAATGTGTCTATTCCTCTGTTTACCTACTGGAAACTGCATATCTGTTATGTTGGCTTCCCAACCTGTTTGGACTTCTGGGCAAAAGGAAATCAGATTAAAGAAGTCCAGGAGTGCTCTGTTAATGCAGCGTTGAGGTAGTTGCACTGACGTCTCCACTCCCAGGAGCTGGTGTTGTTGGTGTCACTCCACTGCTGCCTCCTGCTCCCTCCTCACCCTTATTTTCTATGTGATTTTTTTAACTTTTGCAGTAGTCTGATGTGCACATGCTTAGTGCTTGTTTGGTGCTTTCACCTGTATTTCAGCAAAGTACAGAAATACTTTCCAAACCACAGGAAACCCAGAAGATATACATAGTAGCCTACATATGATGCTTTCTTGGCAATTCAGAGCATCACCTGGGCCTTAAAAGCCTTCCTGGAAAATTTCTTTCCTGTGATTTTTTTTTTTTTCTTTTTCTCTTTAAAGATATTTATACTGTCCCTGGAGACCTCTATTTTCTCCAGACTTTCCAGTATAAAAAAACAACCAATCTTCTGCTACCTTCCTCACAGTGAGGCACCTGGGACATGTGTTAATATGTTTCCATGAGTTATATGGTTTAGAAATCCCACAGACTGCTATTCTGAAAACTTTTGATGCAGCCAGAACTGCATAATTCTATGTCCATAATAATTTGTAGTAAAAAATTTTACTCTAAACACTACATCCTGCATTTGCAGCACAGAGACTCATGTCTCAGTACTGCAGGCACACAAGTATGCGCCCAGCTTTAACTGGGTGGATTGTCCCTCAGAGTGCACTAGTGGTTTAGTTCAGACCAGGAGAATGAATTACATCTCCCAGGTGTCCCCATTTCCTGTGCTTTGGTTCATGTGGTGGAGAGGTTTTGGGGAAGGTGGACCTTCATGGACCTCGAGCTGCAGAGCTGGTCCCAGCCACACCTCCCTCTCTGTGCATGGACACTTTGACATCTCTAACATCAGCAAAGCCTCCAGACTGCAACACAAGGACTTTGTAATTCCAGTTTGAGTTTTGCTGGAACGAGGCTTGGATGGAGATGGACACCAGAATGAGCTATGGTGCGTTTCCTGCCTAATTTATCATGGTGAAGAGCAGATTTCAGGTCCTGTCCTGGATTTCTTGCTTCTCAGGATATCAGTATTACTGTGCACAAATTCCCAGGTCAGGAAAGAGAAACGCAGCACTTAGGCACTTGCACTTTGTGCTCTGTTCCCTGTCACTTCCCATTCTGCGTACCATTTGTCAGACCTGCCCACAGCTCTGCATTTTTCTTTAGGGCTGATTTTACAGCAAGCCTTACAATACTGTAAAAATATTGTTACAGAGATATTACTAGGAGGAAAATAATTATGCAGCTAAAAAGAAGCACGTATGTGCAAGATTAAGGTAATGCTGTAACTGCCAGCATTAATTATGCAGGTTTTTTTTTTTCTAATTTTCTGTAGTGATACATTTTATTTTCATCCTTTACTGTTTGAGCATAACTCTTTTAATTCTGAATTCTCATAAGGGAAACACCTAATGTTCTATATATAGTTTTTAATGACATTAACAATACCATTAAACTTATTTGGGCTACTCATGGAATAATACAATTAGACTGTTATCAAGGTCTTTTCCTTTATATATCCCTTTTTTAATGGCGCCAGGCCACAGTTGCTCTTTCTTTTAATTTCTGTATGGTCTGTACAGGATAAGACATGTAGGTAAAAATAAAAATGGCAGCCTATATAATCTTCCACATATTCCATGGCAGGAAGAAAATTTGGGTTTCCTGCTTTGCAACTTGATGGGCCTGTAATGGGTGGCATTTAGGTCTAAAAATCACATTTGCCTTATGGAATTGCACTTAGGTCAGTCCCTTCAAGGTCTTGAGTCCTATTAAATGCCAAAGGGGCATTCATGATGCAGGAGTTAACACAGAACTAATTAACAGTAAAGAAACAGAAATAAAATCCAGCCCTGGATACTAGCTTTTATTTTAGAAAAAAATAACTAGGATGAACAAACCAATACCAAATTATTACTAATTCAGTTTCCTCCAAACAGTGGCAGCCTTAAACAACCCATCTATAAGGTGCTTCAAGGTCTGCAGCATTTCAACTCCCTTTCCTCCTAGCTTGAGACAGAACATCAAATTCAACTCTTTGCACTGCTTAAATCCCAAGCAATTCTTTGGACTTATGTGAGTTTCACACTAGTATTGTACAGCAGAAACTAATTTAATAGCCCAAGAGACCTCCAGTCTTTTTTTTTTCCCTCTCCAGTTTCACTGTGCTGAGTAAGTCTGGACATTATAATCAAAATCCTGTATCACAGTTTGCCTTTGAGCTATTTGAAATGGTGAATGACCAAAAAGTACCAGGGCATGGAGTGCCTCCATAGAAGAACTAACCTATGAGCAATTCACGCATAATTTATTTACAAGAAGGGCATTATGGAATAAATTGCTTGGGGCACTGGTGAGGCAGGCAAGTATCATAAATCAGCTCTGAAATATAAACTGGGCAACTGAAAGTGGGAGTAATGATGGGGTTTGATCTCACTGGTTAGGTATGTCATTTAAGTTTGTGATAAATAAATGTGCTGATCTGAAAGTGCACAATGGCAACTGGGCTAGCAGAGGGAAAACCTAGGGTTGGTGATAGGAGGAGGAATAACAGTCCTCCTCTCAGTGTATTGCACCCAGCTGTGAAACAATCCTGTTTAAATACTGCCAGCAGCCAGCACTGCAGTCTCCAGATAACGATAACCTGATTTTACATGCTGCTTTTGCAGGGAGCAGTTTTATGTTTCCTTGCCTCAGTTCTCGTCTTATTGGAAAGTCAAGCTGGAAGAGGAATTTGGGGGGCTTTTTTGTTTGTTTGTTTTTTGTTGGGTTTTTTTTTTTTTTTTTGGCTTTTTCTCTTTTTTTTTTTTTTTTTAACTAAGTTTGAAGGACATCAGTTCTTGCACTTTCAGCTCAGTAATTGAATCACAGAGCATGGTGTATTACCTTTCTGGCTGCACAGATAGACCATTTCGTCGTGGTCAGATATAGTTGTCACCTCAACAATTCAGCATCTCCTCAGATGAGTAATGAGTGGGTGTTAGGAAGAAATCAGGCTTTTTGCTACATGTGGAGCTTGGTCCAAAGCTTCAGTAAGGAGTCATTCAGGGAAAGACATGGGCACAGAAAGGAAGCACACTATAACTGTGAAACTATTTCAGAAGAGTTCAAATATTTGAGGTGAGCTCAAATATTTCAGTGAGTTCAAAATTATAAGAATGTATGAACATAGAAAGGGCATTACAATATTTTTATGACAATATAAAAAAATAAAGTTAAATGAAATATATGGTTATACAGCATCTCCCTTAATTTCTCCAAATCCTACCAAAGCTCTTGCCTCATTAGAACTTTTTTTTTTCAAATATATATCAGACCAACTCAAGTATTTTGACATATTTTTTCTTATATCTAGAACCAATGACTGTTTATTCTCCAGTTGATTCCCTTTTGCCTGTGCCTTATAAAGGGACATGGAGTAAAACTTATTAGAAGTTCTTTCTGCTTATATAGTGATTTACTATACTAGCCCCACAGAACCACTTGGAATATAGCAAGAACATTTCTCAGTCTTTTTAGCTCTGGACTTCAAAGCCACCAAATCCTGTTTGCGTCATTTGTTTGGATTTGTTCCTTTCTAAATGTAATGTGCTTTGGATATGTATGTTTTGGACTTAAACTCTAGGCCAGATTAAAATCCAAATGAGCTATATTCAGGCTCTACCCAGGGTTTAGCTCTTGATCACAATCAGTGAAAACAAGAGAAGACACCAAGGAAGAAAACACAAGTCCTGTTGCTTTAATAACAATGGATCATTCTTCTTACCCTTGCTCAACTTGGAAGCCCATTGCTGCTTGTACCTTTTCCTGCCCAAGACTCTTTTCCTACTTTTTTTGTCCATCAGCCAGGCAGAGCAATCACATAGTGCTTATTTCTAAATATGGCTGAGAATGGGCTACTTCATCCTCCCCGCTGCTCAAAGGTTTGTAACTTCATCTTCCCCTTGAGCTTCTCCACAGGCACATTCCCATTACTGAACAGAGTTTGTCCAGCAAGAGGGGTTTTCTCATAGGTCACTGTCCTTTTAAGACTGCCACCATATCATACTTTTATAATGAGAAATACAGCACATACACCTTAACTCACCATGTTCATAAAGCCCTTCCTAGAGTCCACATTTGACATATTAATAAAAAAGAATTGGCATTAAAAATTATGTTATAAATTACTTTCTCTACCCCCACCCATGCACTCATACAAATATTGCCAGTTTGGAGGAGGGGCAGGGTTGCTGTCAAACAAGATTTTCGTGCTAATAATTGTGATAAAGAGCCTGACAGTGATGTTGGAGAAACTGAAATCCTTCACATCTGCTTTCCCCACCTCTCCCTTTGCTGAGCCCAGGGTGCTCTGCTAAGTGTTGGCTGCTAGATGAAGTGTAGCATTAGGGCACAGAGTTATGATGGAAATTCACGTCTCTGGGAATTAGAAGATTCTTCTTCATTTAGCTTTGGGATATGAGCAATAAAATGGTGATGACCAACTCTTACCCAGGAGGACTGCACTGCACAGTGCACACAGCTTGGCAAAGGCATTTTTTGATAACCACTGAGTTATATCATAAATGCATAAGAGGAAATAAGCAGTCACAGCTCAAGGGCTAAAGAAGCACATTATAAATTGTTATAATTATTTGCTATGACAGTCAGCAGAGAACAGCTTAAATGCAGGAAGTATTTATGGAGCTGGTAAGAAAGCACGCAGGCTGGAGCATGGATTGTTCACCGAATACTCCACCATCTAGGAGGGAGGATGAGCAGACTTCCGAGGGGCAGACAGAAGAGCCTGCTTTTTCTTTCCTCTGAGATGAAAAGCTGCCACGCAGCCAGGCACTTTCTCCCTGTGACCCCCACAAACTTCATCTCCCTTTCTGCTCTGTGCACAGCATCAGGCACGGAACCCCTCTCCCTGCCCATCTCCTGTGGTCTGTGCCAAGAGATTGACAGAAGAGCTGAAAAATGTGGATCTGATCTCATCTTACCTTCGTCTCGTTTCCTTCCTGTTCTGAAGGTATTGGTACTGCCAGCACGACTTCTCCCTCCTCTACATGGGCTAAAAAATACAAAACAAAGTGAGACTCATCCACATTGAAGATGCAGGAGGAGGTTTGGAGCAAGGATTCCCAGTTGTATACTGGTGCTGAATTCAGCTACCAGAGAAGAACCAGACTGTGAACTAGGATGTTCTTCTTGCAGGAATGTGTTGGGTTTGTTTTTTTTTCAAAATAGCATCTTTAAAGGAAAAAAAAAAAAAAAATCCTTTTCCCCTGCCAACAGATCAGTTTTTAAAGTTGGAACTTCTTGTACACTACTATCAGTTTCAATGATTTTTTAATATTTTGGAAATACACTATTTCAACTTTTCTAAATGAGTCCCTTCTTGAAAGCAATATTTTTAAATTAAATTAAATCTAAGCACACAATTCAGAGTTTTTTAAACATTAAAATCTTATGTTTTCATGACATCAACTTATTTTTCCTTCAGATTTCTGGTTCAAAACTATTTGTGTGATTTTATCTTTTTGCTTCCATTTCAGACAGGGTAAACATCAGCATTTTAATTATTCTTTGTTTGAAAACATTAGGAGAATTATTTCGTTCCATATTGTAGGGCAACTGCAAAAGAAGTATTTGTTTTACAAATTGTCCAGACTAGCCCATGCTCATAGTTAAGAGCAGTGAACTTTTTTAGGCAACAAGGTGGCTCTGAGTGACATCTCTCCCTCATAACGCTACAAGTGGAAGAATGAATTGCCTCTAAATCCACAGCTATTTGAGATATCACGGAGTACAACAAAATGAATGAAATTTAAATCTGCAGGGTATGATTTGCTGCAGTTTTTGTCACATTAGTTCCAGATAAACAGAAATTATTGACATATGAGTATATATCATATATACATGACTATATATACATTCTTATATAGCTACTTTCTGTGATACATGTATCTACACTACATATACAGCAAATATTTTCCAGCCCCTTAAATTACATTGCTATGGAACACGCAGAGGTCTACATTTTTATGGTGGATTGACAGTAGGACTGATTGTACATAATTAACAGAACAATCATACTGCTGCCGGCTTAGAGATTTTTACACTTGCAATGCAGAAAATGAGTCCATATAGTGCACCAAAAAGCCTGGAACAAGGAGAGCAATTTGGGTTTACTGAAGAAAGAATGGCATTTATTTACATTGACAGAGATCTAGCAGTCACTAACATGCTTCTGGGCTCATGGAGGAGTGCGTTGTTTGAACACCACTGCATTTTAAGTTGAGGGAAAATTTAAAAAGCATAACTTCACAGAAACAGCAACTGAGCCTACTGGTGTAACATGCTTTGATTTGCTGCTGGGGTGGGATGGAGTCCCCTAACTTATATTATGTACATCTTTCTTTTCTTTCTGTTTTTTACAAGTTTTGCCTCAAATGACTGTAGATACCAGGAAAGCAAAATTCCCCAAATTAGTGCATGACTGTTTGGATTGCTTTGGTATTCGCTTTATAATGAGACTGAAGAAAATTTCAAGCTAAACTGCGAGATCCCTGCCTGAGAAGGCATGTGAACATAAACTAATAATAATAATGATAATTACATCCAGCTGGAATTCAAATTCCCTTCTGAGCTCCATCAGTGCTGTTCATTAAGTGATGTAGAATTACAGCTTTTAACTTCTTCAGTTAGGCAGCAAATGCCAGAAAAACCTCAGGAGGATACGTGCTTATCCTTACCTCTTGAGGACAACAGCTTTGCACAATATTCTTGAAATATGCATGTTTGCAAAAAGACTTAAAGCTTTTAATTTCTGATGTTCTTAAGGCGTAATCTCCTTTCAAATACCTGATTCTTCAAATTCGCTGTATAGCTCCCTCATGCATAGCTAAATATTAAGAATGCAAAATAATCTTAATTAGCTAGTATGCTAACATTTTCATAGCCCTTTGTAGTCACTGGAAAACTCCCATATTTGAAAAAAGGCACTAGATGCATATTTTTTCCATAATGCAGCAAGAAAACCTGTGTGAAACTAAATATGAGCTCTCAAGACAGAAGTGGTTATAGTTACAGATTAATTTGGTCTTTTTTCCCAAGCCAATAAAAATGTTTCATTTCTGTAAGTACATGGCAAGCATATGAGTGTACTCCTGTGGAACAGCTTCAGCTTTCCTGGTGAAAATGATGCTGCTAGCATTTACTCATGCTCAGCAAGATGAGCAGATGGACAGTCTTCCAAAGCATCCCATCAATAATTTTCCATCTATCCTTGATATGCAGAGAATAAGCGTTGAGGATAGAGCCAAAACATAATCTGCATAATCTAGAGCTTTCTTAGATGCCATTTGAGCTGCCACTGAACAGAAGAAATGAAGTTGGTAAATACAATTTTCAGAACAGTCTCTCTGTGTTAACATGATCATTTTCTTGTTATTTGTTGTGGAATTTTTTCTTTTATGTGTTGGTTGTTCTGATTAATTTGGGTAATTGCAGTTCAGTTAAAATGTATGATTGTATTTCAAGGCATAAAAATCACATTAAAAAATCAGCGCATTGCTGGCTGCAATCCAGTCCAGTTTGATCCAGTACGATCTGATGAGGAAAAATGAGGCTATGGTATTGAATTCGACAGAACTGAAAACAATAAAGAAAACTCTATGAACAATGCACTTTTAATTGGATGGAAATCAAAAAAAAAGGGGGGAGGCAGACCCCAGGCAATTTTCTCTTCACATTTTTGTCATATTGTAAAGCTGAAAAAATTTTACTAGCTTCAAACCTGTTGTAACACTTCTTGATTTCTAAAAAGAAAGAAATCTACAACACTGCAGCCATTTTCCTTAAAATATTGAAATCCTTGGATGTGTGAAATATTTTAATGTGGCTATATTTTCCAGCAATGCACATACTTACTATATTAACTTTAGACATATTAGACACGTGGGTCTTATAATAATGTGTACGGTAATACTAAGCTTCTGAAACTGCAAGAGCAGACACAGAGGCAAAATCCAGGTCACAGAGCCTTTTAGAGTGACTCCAGTCAAATTTTTCACAAATCTATTTGCTTGGTGTAGCCTCACTTTCAGCCGTAAATCCTGATAATTTAAGGTAACACATAGGTATGGATGCCGTGATGGCTGCCCCACAGTGTACCTCTATAGGGCATTGTCAGAGTTACTGGTGTTGCATTTCTGAGACATACACTTGTTGAAAGAAGAGGAGCATGATGAGACTGAGCAGAGTGCTGGGTGGCAAGCCAGGAACTGGAGTGATTGGGGACTCACCGAGCAGCTTCAAAGGAAGATCATAATTACAGCTCCTCTGAAAGGATACACATCTGAAACGGCCTCAAATCCCACATCAACATTTCTTACTGCATTTGTCAGATAAACAAATCTTTTGTAGGGAAACAGTGCAACATGCTACCAGTGATGTTGGGTTTTCCCCCCTTTCAGTTTGCACACACAAAACCAGGGAAAAGATTCACTTCTTAATCCTGCCGTATAGCCTACTTTCCTTTAGTATGAGAAGCAATCCGCAGAAATGATTTAAAGGCTAAATAAACATCTTACTGCAGGCTATAAGGTTTAAGGAAGAGAAGTTTGGAAAGTTCTTTGACTGCAGAAGGTAGGAAACTTTCACCGGTACTAGAGGATACCTAATCTAGGAGAGAAATGCATAACAAGGACCACTGGCTAAAGTCAAGTCAGACTCCAATTCAGATGAGATAGTAGGCATGCGTTTTTAACACTAGGTTCACTTTCTGCCTTCATATCAATACAAGATGCCTTTCTGGAGGATATACTTCAGACAAACACAAGTTAATGATTGAATAAGGGGCATATTGGGAGAAATTCAGTGCCCAGATAAGATGAAGTAAAGGTTCCTTCTGACCCTCTATTACCTGTAATATTAAAGATATCATATAAATATTGAATATTCAACAGCATCCATTTTGAAGGAAGGTGATCTTGTCTCCATGGCAACTTGTAGGCAAGGCAATAGTTGGTCACCACTTCTTTCTCGTATGCCATATGTTTGTCTCCAGAATACTGCAAATGTGGCCCTACTTTAGTTCCACCAATTTTAGAAACTACTTAAATAAAAAAATAATAATCTGTATTTTAGCCAAACATAACAAATCTTCTGTTTGCATAAAATATAAGAAGACATATGCATTTTAATTTCTTTCTTGGGATGATTAGTTTCTCTTTTGTGATTCATAAATTCCAGCAGATGCAGCAAAAAGTTACATAAAAAGCTTTTTAGGGTAATTATGTCTTCAGCTGGAAATTTTGACATTTGTGATCTCTCTCTTTGATCGCTACTATTAATATCTCCTTAGCAGATATGACTTGCTGAGAGTTAACTAATTGATAGAAAAAGATGCTCAGAGTTGCAAGAGCTTTCGCTTCTTTATTTTAGTTTAAAAGACAAGGCTGAACTGAACAGGATCATTACCTTTCGAGGTAAAAATATGACTATGACTAGCAAAAAGCTGGAATTTTTGTCTTTTAGCTAGTATTTAAGTGTTTATTTATGTACAGGTATTTGGATTAACTTAGTGCCTGCAGCTTCAGTGTATTTCAGCATCCTACTGCTTTAAGAGTGGAAGAGGTGCAGGCTAACAGTCCTAACAGATAGCTGGTCAGCTAAAAAAAATAGGATAGAGAATAAAAATATAGAATTAAAATATCTGTACTGATAGACAGGGAAGTGACACAGGGAAAGATTCAGCCCATCCAGTTGCATGTTAAAAACAGCAGCGTTATGAATCTAACAGCCACAGCTCCATGGCACACCTACTGAGATAAGCAAGTTGCACTGCCCTTTGGTGGTCCCATACTCTCTTCATTGATCATACAGGAAGCCTAGGAAGTTAGGTTTCTTAGGCAATCCACCTCAGAAGGTTAAAGGAACTTGCCCAGTATCATACAGTAAGTCCTTGGCTAGTGAGAAACTTGTCCACACATCATTTTGCTCCAAATTATGGCCTGGGCTAAACTGCTGCCAGAAATCCTTCCTTCAGTTTTCACCTATCCTCCATGTCCAGCCTGCAATTCTGTGTAGCACAAAACCATCTCTTCTGATGTAAGATTTTGTAGAGCATTGTCTGCCACAGGAAGCTGCTTAGATTTTGGGTCAGTTCATTGAGAAGCAGCAGTGCAGGAAATTAGCATTAAGACTACATTATAAAAGTGTCAACACTTACTATGTCGCAGCACATTTTTTCTGTTGTTTAGAGAACAAATAAAACCCTTATTTGCACTTTTCACACATAAATTGAAACACACCTATTATGGCCTTCAAACCTTGAGTCTAGCAGGNAGCAAACGGCTGTGTGGTGTTTAGCTGCCTGCTGGGCTAAACCACAACAGTAACGCTTCTGATTAAATGCAATCCGTATGCAGCAGACAGTTTGCTATCACATGAAGTATGCTGTGCTCTGCGTGCTTCAAATATTCCTCTTGAAGATTAGAACATTTCCTGATTAGCTTGAGCAAGCAGTCGTCTTCCTCTGACCATCCTAGTGACAGAGCGTCTATGAAGATAACCTTCCCGTGCATGCTGCACTCTTGTCTACAGCTCTGCATCTCTGTTTTATCCTTACTTGCAGACAAAAAAGAACAAACTTACATTTCCTCCTGTTCATAGGCCCCTTAGAAACAAACAAAACTTGAGGGAAGAAAACCACTGCTTCATTCAAGCAAATAGTCCTAAACACTTACAAGTATGCTAACATGCATATAAATGGACTATAGATAAGATGTGTCACTAGCATAACTCTTATAGTATGTGAATTGGTTAGATGTGACTTGGCATATCCTTTTGCTAGCACACTTTATTAATTTTTTATGGTTGAAACATCAGCTTCTTAATAGAAGTTATGCACCATGGATACAGTTATTTATTTCCACATCTAGTAAAATGACAGATTTCAAATCCGTCCTCACCGTTGTACAATCTTTTTGAAATAGCAGAGCATAACCCTGATACCAGAGTTTCTATTTATTTATAAAACTGCTAAGCTCGTCATCATGACCCTCCTCCTTTACCTCCCCCCCCTGCCAAACTGGCAAAAAAAGAAATGGTATTAGAAAAGACAGATTTTGAAGGAGGGAAATAGAGGCATTAGAGTATGTTTCTTAGGATTAGGCAGGGATATGCCTGTTATCAGTGTCAGAACAAAGACAGGCTTCTATTATCAGACTTATCTGACCCTGTTCCAGCAGGACTATGAGACAAGACTAAATCCCCTGGTGTGTGGATGAAGCACCTTTGTCTGAGGATGCTAGGCTCAGCCATGTGCTGTGAGCAGCAAAGCATCACCTAAATTCTGAGCTGCGCCAGAGGTTGGACAGTGTCCTGACTTCAGACTGAATCAGATTTATATCCTCATGCCCCAAAATTTCTAACAAAAAATAAAAATAAAAAATCCAGGATTCATAATCTGGCAGTCTATGGAAATTGTTTACATTTCTATTTCACCTCCTGCTAAAAACCCTGTCGTAAACAGCCATCACTTGGTCACATTTGGGGGAGGAGGAACATCTTTTTCCCCATACAAAGAGATTCCACAGGAAAAGTTAATGCAACTTTGGGGTGAAAAGCAGTTATTCGCTGTCTGATAAACAGAACGAACGGCTAGGAGTGAGGTGTTATAAGGCTAAGCATTACTAGACTTCCCATCCCAATGAAGATCCCACTGAATCACTGCTGACCAGGCAGCCAGGCAGAGAGGAAGGTCACCCTCTGTTGCACCTTCTGTCGCTCATTTGCACTCTGCTGAATTTGTATCCTCTGAGACTCTGCATCTCCCTTAGGGTTTTATAACTTCTCATGTGGTTTTTTTCCTTTTGCATCCTTAAGCTGCCAAATTTTACTGTCTCAGTGCTTCCATTTTGGTCTTTGTTTTTCATGTTTATTAGCATATGCATCCACATGCTAATAATGCATCACAATAATAATGCATGCATTACAAACTTCATCACACCTTGCCAGCTTTCTCAGTAAAAGTGATCCAAAAATCACATGGCTCAGCTGCACCAGATCAGGCCTTGGACCACAGGCAGCTGAACTGGCAAAACCTTAGGCCAGGTTACACTCTGGCCATTTCAGTTGAAAATCTGTATGACCTTAGAGCAGTCCTGATATTTATTAGACCATTTTCCAAAATTATTTCCTTTAGTTCACCTCCTCTAATACTTCAGTTAAGGCAGTGGCTGGCCAGGGCATAAGACATTAGATGGGCCTCAGCTATTTTGAAAGTCTCTTCCACAGCCTGTCAGATCTGTCTGTCCCATCTCTGATGTAAACACAGCAAAGTCCCCACCATCTCACCTGAAGATGTCAGAAATTATGAAAATGCAAAATCAGGGAAATTCAGGTCAGAAAAATGATTGGGTGCAAGACTAGATGAAATGTAAATCCTCCAGGAAGGTTTTGACAAATACAGAATGACTGATTTATGCCTCACCTGCACAGGGCCAAGCCCAGTTCCTTAAGGACCCATCACTGCCTCCTCACAGGACCAGCAGGGACATCTCTGCCTTTATTTCTGTAATTGCTGCCTTGGTGCTGCTTTGCAATGCTTCCACTTTGGTAGGACAGCAATCATTGTCATTAGATGTTAGAGCGAGACAGCAGAGTGCTTTTGTTTGGAGTGCAGCATGCAGAATGATGATTACAAGTCTGAGAGCTGGGGAGAGCACTCCTGAAGTGAAGGGGTGCCCCCTTTGGAAATTAAGCTACTGACAGATGTTAGAACATCATTAAACATATACAAGAGCTCAGGCTCTTCTTGCAAAGTTCACTGCTGTACGCAAAATGGGCTAATTCAAGGAGGAATTGAAAGGAGTGTTTGCATGCTGCAATATGGGCTACTCAACCTTATCTCATATGAGAAGGCTGGACTGAAAATGAAGGTGCCAATGATGACCTTCTAGGAACTGTGGCCAATTAATCTTAGCAGCAGAGATTTTTAAATGTCATCCAAATCTCACCAATGGGGACATGCCAAAAATATTTTGCGCTTCTTCACAGGCCAACTCTGCTTTATAGTCAGTGCCTTCTTTCTCATGAGAGCGAAGGAGGAGTTCTGTGTTTATGCCTTGTGAAACAAGCAATTATTAATCAAGTGTGAAATTTTATTGACAAGTCAGCAATGAGAATGCGATTCATGCACAGAGCTCAAGCCATGAGAGATGATTAAGTTGTCTGCTTTGGTCTTCTGTACATCTAGTGAACCTAGTGAAAGATGAACTGCAAATCTAGAAAGAGGAAAGATTACTTATACAGGAAATTCAGACAGCTGCAATAGCAACTGACTCTTTGGATATGAAGTAAAAGCAGGAAAGCACAGTATTTAGACAGACTTCCCATGTGGGGGAACTAAGAGTAACTGGGAAAAAAATATTGGGACAAAAAAAATGAGAAAAGACTAGGATGGGATATGTAAGGAAAACCAGACCTAGCCTTAGCAGAGGCTAAGAAGAGACAGGAACAGACAGAAGAGGCTGCAATAATTAGGGAACACATGCTATGATACCAGACCTCATGTATTTTTGTCCTACTGGTAAATACCTCTGTAGCCCTGTCATACTTGACAAAGTATGTATCTTATCCCTTATACTGCAGTCTTTGACAAGGAAGCTGAGGTGGCCACAAGACTGCCATAGGCTGCCAGATTTGTTATTACACTGCTGCATGCCCACTGAAATTGTTACCCCAGGAATCTGCTACTTTTGCACATGCAGTTATAGCATGAACTTGTTTTAGAAGCACTGTGTCTTCGCCCGCAAAGTAGAGAACTGTGTTATTGTGTCCCCTTACTTTATGGTGTATTATTATGTCCATAAAAACAGGGGTTACTGTTAAAAACACAACAGCAAGAAGCCAAGCAGACTCATTGTAACTACAGAAGAAGTCCTAGAGCAGAAATTGCTGTCCCCAGATTAAGTTTTTTTGACACATTTGTCACATTTATTGTTTGGGAGTTTGTTTTGGTATCTAGTTGCATTGCAAGTATTGTGGTATCTTCTTCCTAAGTGTTATATTTATTGTTGTATTTTGTCATGATCTTACTTTCCCACTTAGATTTAAAAAACAAAAGTGTTAGACTAGTAGTTAAGCGAACTCTTTGCATCCAGGAAAACAGTGGAAGAAATACTAATGATTGGCTCCAATCTCTCCTTCTTGCAATGGCAATTGTTAAGAATACAGAACTGCCTATATAAAATAAGTAATGACCTTGCTTTAAAGAGCTCAGTAACAGTTACTAGGGCACAAAGCAAAATGATTTGTAGCTGAATTGGCCCTTACATAGAGCATTTTTATTATGTAAGAGATGGGAGAAGGAAGACCCGATTCTGAATGCACCTCTTCCCAGCAGATTGCTGCCAGGTCAAACAGCCCATTCCCCTTTCCTCTAAGGGCAATGACAGGTTAATTTTTAATCCAAATTACTTTCCCCTCTCACTACCACAGAGGAAAAGCTTTTTGCTTCCTCAAATAAATTGAGCCTCATCCCATCTCCATCAAACATCTCCTCACCAACTCTTGTATCATTAACAAGCCCCTCATCACAAGAAACAATGCTTCTTCCAACGACCCACCAAACATCTTCCTCTACAGAAACAAGCAAACCCGATCAATACATGTACCTAATGGAGACAAACAAGCAAGTCCAGGCCTAGAAGCAAGCAATCAGGGTGAGGACTAGGTGACAGATGGTGAAGGATTTGGTACAGCTGACTCCAATCCAATTTCCTGAGAGGTCTGCAAGAGCCCTGCAGTCAGATTGTGCAGTGAAGAGCAAGCTGCAGATGCAGAAAGCTGGGGCAGTATCATTACCCTTTGCAATACTTTTACCCCAACTGAAACACATCTGCTCAGCATGCAGTCCTTGCTCAATTCCAGGGGTGAGGTGCAACAGGGCATTTGGTAACACCACCTTTTCCACACAGGGAAAACAACTGTGGACGGAGAAACAAAGAAAATAAAACCTGATCTCTCAAGCATCTAGAGTGCTTTCTGAGGACAGTCAGGAATCTGCACTGATGACTTTGTCCTCAACATAAAGGTGGTCTAAAATCACTTCTACTTCTTAGAAACCTGTCAATATGGATGCAGCACAGGAAGGTTCTTTCTCTTTTTCACTACATATTTCAATGTAAATAGTAGAAAATATTTTATCACAGAGCTAAAAATGGTATGTTATTATCAAAAAGTACTAAAGACATAAGATACAGTACTGAGCTACCTGAAGTACAAACATTAGCCTTACAGGGTTACCCCCCACAAGCTCATTCTAGTCAAACAACTAAAACACTCAATTATCTAGCATGGAATTACCTAGTCCCTAATTCTCATTAGAAATAATTAAATATTTTAACTTGATTTAAAGATTATTTTTTTCCATCAGAGAGAATAGAAATATTTCAGGCTGATGTCTTTGATAATCTGATATTGTCATTCAAAACTGAGATTTAAATAATCTTAAAAGAGATAAGTTTCTTTATTATGAGTGTGAAGCTGTAATTAACAGTAAGCTTTTGTTAAAGTCATCCTTCCCATAGCTTTTCATGTCACTCCTCTTGATAAACTACAAGCAGCTGAAAAATCAAAATTTTAAGACTTAGATAGCAGTACTGTAGAATTAAGCCTTTATAAGTAAACCTAGCACATAAAAACACACACACAATTTAAATTTCAGTTTAGTTCAGCTTTCAAGGTATTTCTTCACTCACAGGCATTGAACTTGCTTGCTTAAGAATGAATTTTTTTAAAAAATAGGATTTTCTTTGAAAAAAAAAGAAAAAAAGAAAGAATACAAGTGTCATTTGCAAAGGCCACAAGATGGGAAGTATACCCAGTATGGTGAAGGAGTGGAGTAATGTACAGAAGAACTATAGGACCTTGGAAACAAGAGTAATATTAAACATGTAATGGTCATGTCCACAGGGAACAGAAACAAGGACTTTTTGCCACAGACTATGGGCTTCCTGTCTGTAAGTGACAATGAATGAGAAAGAGGTAGGTGTATCACTCAATCATGAGATGACTATGAGCTATCAATGTGATGCAGACGTGGAAAAAACAATTGTAATTCTAAAATATTTCAGGCAAAGTATTTTCCATAGAGACAGGGAGTTATTAATGCCCTTTTACAAGGCACTGGTAAAACTTCATTGGTTACACTATACGTAATCCTGGCCACTGATGTTGAAGAAAGATGAACTGGAATAAGTATAAGGCAGAAAAAAGATATTAATATGATCAGAGTAAGTAGCAGCTAATTTCTGAGAGAAATCAGTAGAGTTTGTTTAACCTTGTAAAACCATAGTTGCAAGGGGTAAAATGTTATCTCTCTATAAATACATGAAGTAAAGACCAGGCAAGAAAGTAAGTTATTTAATCTTAAGGATAATGATGCAAGAAAAAGATGAGCCTAAATTGATCATGAATAAATGTGAACTGGAAATGAAAGAAACTTTCTAAACTAATAAAAAGTCAAAATTGGCTTCAGTTGAATTTTTCACTAACAGGAGACTAGAACTCATGACATCTCAGTGTGGAAATGCCAGTCGTAATTCTGTTGCTAAATTATTTCTCTGAAGATCTCTATTGAAATGCTGCCATACCTTTCCCAGAGGCTACAAGGAGCTCTATAACAGTAGGGGAAAGGAGCATGTAACTAGGAAATTCTGAGCCTGGAACTTGCCACAATACTTGTAAATCTTTGTTTTCCCCTAACAGCCGCTATCTCTTTTTCTGCCCAGGAGGCTGCCTCCAAGTAAGTCAGCTCAATCTCTCTCTTGCTAGAAGTCCTGCACAACGCCCTGCGCTCCGGTCTAGTTTCTAGCCTTAAGATGGCAATAGCATGCCAGCATGAGCCAACCTGAATCAGTGATGCTGTTCTCTTCAAGCAGTCGATCTCCTCCCTTGTGCTGGCATTGTCAGTTATCTGCTCCTGACGTTGATCTGCACAACTAGCAGAAAGCTATTCTTTTTTGTTTGATTTAGTTTGGTTTGTTTATTTTTTTTT
>VZTL01050192.1:2597-16606 GCA_013400535.1 Scopus umbretta | reverse complement strand
GCTGAAACCAGGACACAGTTGTACAGGACACAGTCATACAGGGCTGATTTTTTTCCAGCCAAGTGTCTCCAGCTAGGGCTGCGCTTCATCTGCAGAAAATCCACACTGTGTGTTTTCAAAGGGGAACCCCTTGTCTGCCTGTGCACAATTTCAGTCTTCTCTTTGGAAGTCAGCATTTCAGCTGATAATAACAAGGTCTCCGTCATGAGGAAGGTGATCATAATTAGCATACCCAAATTTCTCTGGAGACTAAAATCAAGATCTATTGACTGAGATAAAGAGGAGGTCAATGCATTTGATACCAGGCAGAAAAAAAATCCAATATACGGATAACCATTATTAAGCACTTTTAGGTATTGTACTTTCTCTGAGGTTCAGCTTAGGGAGAAAGGGGAGGAAAAATCAGAAAAGTAACACGCTTAACCACCAGCTGAATAACTGGAGTGACCTTACTTCTCATGCACCAGGCCAACAAGGCTCACAGCCTGCTCAACCAAAACTGCGTATCAAATTGATTGTAGGAGGAGGGGGCAAAGTGATTTTTCAATGTATATATCAATGGGGAATCCCAGTAATGAATCCCTAATGACAAATATCTACCAATGATCTGTTGGAGCAGGCCTTTGATTGGGGTGGAGGTGAACTAACTTCATGCGGCAGGGGGAGAAGCTGGAAGCTTAGTTCTCCTTGAGGCAATGAACTGCTCAGTCCAACGTACATGAGGACAGAGTCCTCCTGTTTGGACCTCAGATCACTTCAGGTTGATTATGAACAGGGGGTAAAAGAAGAACGGAAGGATTCAAAATTTCTTTTGAGACATTTAGTACTGTAGCCTGAAAAATACAGAGGCCCTCTGAAGGCACACACAAGCTGAAGCATTCAAACACAGTCTTTGCTACTCAGGGGGTCCTGCCGGTGCCTCAGCTTATGTGTGCACACACCAAGCCTTCTGTTTGGGTTGCTCAAAACTCCGGCAACTTTTCCTGGTGATCAGCAATCAGAAGGAATACGGACACTCTGCTGCCGCTTTCCCTTTTCTGGCCTCAGGACACTGGTGGGTGTGAAATTCAGCAGCCTTATTCACAATTTGCCCCAAGGTCTGTCAGGGAAATAACCTGTCGTGGTTTCTGCATCCCTCTTTTTGTTGTAGGTAAAGCCTACAAGCTGCCAGGGTAAATCAGCACTGCCAGAAGCGGGCTTTCAAACTGAGAGAGCCATCACTTCCAGTAATCTGAAATTCCTTTCCTCCTTAATTACAAGCATTATCTTTTAAAAACTGTAGCTATCAATCTGGAGGGATAAGTGAGCATGGTGAAGTGAAGTAGGAATGCAGTTCACAACACCTCCATGAGGCAAGGAAATATAATTTCTGTTTTACAAATGGGAAACTTGAAGCAAAGTACTGAAATGACTGGCTGAAGGCTAGAGAGGAATTTGGTATTAGTTTTTTGTTGAGAAATCAGCATCCCCAATCTAGCGTTCATGCTATTAGATCACATCTTTCCCTCTTTTAGACAAACAACTAATTAAAACAATTTCTTATATAATAGCTGTCATTAAGCCCATGGATGCCAGAGTGTACTTGAGGGGATGCTGAAGGGAAACGGTGCCAGTCAAAGACCCACAGTGGTGCAAGCCCGGTAGGAGACACAGGTAAGGAATGTCTGCATGAAATGCTCAACAAATGCTTTTTTTGCCTTTTATCATAGAAAGGTAATTAAACAGAAAGCATGAAATCAGACAGGACAAGACATCATCATGAAAGAAAGGACCGGACAAATAACATTTGACAAATATAATGCTGAGTGAATGTTACAGGGCGGAGCCCCCTCTGTCTTTTAGGAAATTATATTCAGGGAAAAATAATTTCACATGCTCTATGAAATTTGCTATGCTTTGAATAATTCTTTGTCCTGTTACTTGACCAATCCTAATGCAAACCTTCAGCTTATTTTTTACGTAAACTTTTCTGGTCAGATTGTTTCAGAGTGCAGCTATTCTGAATGCATTTAGCTGGAATTTTGTCCACAAGCTATTATTATGGTTATTACATTTTTTATTTTTAATATTCAAGAGAAAATGAATGAAACCTTCTTCACCCTCCGTGTACTCTGACTTGTTCAAGATAGTTTATCTCTGTTTTTGGGGATTAACCTTCTCTTCCCCCAGCTCAATGTAATGGAGTGTTTCTGTACAAAGTACAGTGGTCCTCCGGTGGAACCTGTGCTTTTTACCCCCCTTTTATTGTCTGATTTTATTGGCTTAAAACTCCTCTCCCATGCAAGCTCTTTCTCAGGACTATGAAAAGAAAAGATAGCATGCAGCAGTTCACACACTGGTGAGTCATGGTCAGAAGGAATTTCAATTTTGACCCTTCAGAGAAAAAGATGTCATTAGATGCTGGAGAATGACAATGTTTGCTATTGAAGTATCTGAATAATGAGTCCAGAATTGAGCTTGAAGTAAATCTTAGTCAACATAGACAGTCCCTTGCAGGTGTGGCTGATGGGAGAAGGCTAATCATACATCCTCTGTGAACAGGAGATGGCATGAGTCTAAGATGGACAAATGTAACCATATTAAATTTAACAAGAACAAATGCTGGATTCTGAACCTGGGATGGCGTAATCCTGGATGCATGTAAAGACTAGGGGACAAGAAGCTGGAGTGCAGCCCTGCAGAAATGGATCTGAGGGTTTTGGTTGATGGTAAACTTAACTTCTGAGGCTATCTCTGTACTCATCCTGCTTTTTGCATGGTGTCCCTGAGGCCCAGTGATTTTAAAAGCACTTATTAAAATGTCATCCTTATCTGAGGACAGAAGAGTTGGAAAAAGTAGCTTTCTTGCTATTTCTACTTGGAGCTCCTTGTTGGTCTTCTGGGACTTTGACGGGACCAGAGGTACAGTTTCTACAAACCAGGGAAACCTCAGTGTTGAATAAAGCAGGCAGTGGGTGTGCATAAGCAGTTGGCCACAAAAGGCTTGGCCAAAAGCTTATGGCAGCCATACTAAGCACACAAAGGAAAAAACACTAGAGCTGAAAAACACACCTACTACTTGAGGGTTTGATGCAAAAAAGAATCTCTGTTGTGCTAAAGATACTTAGCTTCCCTTCATCAATTCACCTGTGCTGGTCATCAGTGAATGATCTCCCTCCTGTCCTGCTGGGTTTTGGCTATGTTTTCTGGTACCAGTGTTTGGGGGGACAATTGCTGTGTGGCAGACAATGGCTGTAAAATGGCTCAGTAGATCTCAACAATAAAAATCTAATTGTGTTATTCAATCATGCAATAGCTTGCTTTCATCTGTACAAATAATGCATCACAAATGACTGAATTCATAACTCGGAGGAAGTATTTCATAATTTTGCTGAACTTTTTTGAAGAGAACAACTAACTGTTAATTTTCTCCTTACTGTATTTCTGCTATTTTTAATGATATCACTTACATCTGAATGCTTCAGTGCCCAGGTAATTTCCCTACTTGTATTTTTGAAAGAAGAATGACTAATATTTTCCAAATTATATACCGTGGCAATTAAAGGGAAAAGGGACCTATATATGATTTGACTGAAGGAAAACAATTCTTTTTTTAGATTAAAGCCCCCTTTTAAAATAAAATTGCATTTCTTCAAGCTCCTACCTATCTCATTGACACCTCAAGCTATAAATTACCTGCACAACACAACCCCATTAATTTCATACATTTGGACACATCAGGGCACAGCTCTGCCCAGAAAGCAGAGTACAGCCCTACCCACACACTTGCCATACAGCAGCAATAATCTGCAGGCATGCACAGTAATAGCAGTTGAAGAGAAGCGAACTGTTACTCTTTGTCACTATTAATATCAAGTTCAGTGTTCACCGAGAACAGTCACCTTCACAGAACATACAGAAGTGAATGTATATGCAGGTTTTCCTGGCTGCCACCTCCTGCTGCTTAGCTGGGATTCTTCAAGTCACTCATGAAGCCGCAGCTCTTGGAAGAAGGTGATTACTAAGACTTTCAGCTGGGGTTAGCTGGCTGGCCACATAGCCTTTTTTTTTTTTTTGGTGGAAAAGAGCTTGAAAATACAACCCCTAGAAATCCAGAGCACAAAACCCAATAGTGAAACTTCAGCATTTTTTTTTTTTAATTTCATTATATAGAGTGTTGAGAACAGATGGTAAGAACCACTAAATAACCATAGGTAGTGCACACAGGAGCTAGTGTTCGCTTTAACCTTTGGTGTTCAAATGGTAATGTTATTTAGTTAAGACCCATGTCACTGCGTTCTCAGTCTCTCATAGTCTGCTCCTTTTTCTTACTGAATTTGAGCAAAAATATTGGCATAGAGATTTAAATCCTGATTGTATTTCATCCATGTTTTAACATCGGAACATCAGCTGAAATCCCAGTTTCATCTACTTTAATTGCTTATGCGCTCTGCGAAGAGAGATGCTTTCCTGAAGCCTATCAGGGTCTTAATGTTAGTTAAAGTGGTCTTAAGTTGTGCACGAAGCACGAGCAGAGTGGGGTTCATCTTTTCCAACGGATAATTTTAATCATAGCATCAGAGAGAATATTTCCCTCCAGTACGTTTCTTATTGCTTTGTATTGCCTTTTTTTTATTATCCCTCATGTTTCCTCGCTCTCTTCCCAGGAAGCTGCATGCAAGGCTGATTTCTTTTTTCTCTTTGCCTTCCCTCTAGGAATGCCCCTTCTCAGGTATCAGCATCTCTTGCAGCCATCACAACAAACAAACAGTGGCTCTTTGAAGCAGAAGCTGAGGAGAGAGTGCCTTGCATCATTTTAGAAATCCAGTGGGCTTGGCTGGCTTTGCGGCTTTAGGCAACTGTGTGGAAGCAATTGGTCCAAGTCCAAAGGTGATCCAGGTCTTTCAGAGATCTCTTTTTTTGTTGTTTTTAATTTTTCCTTCTTTTTCTTTTTTTCAGATCAAACAAGCAGCAGTTCTTCGTTTAAATGATCTTGATCATGATGTGAGTAGGAAGGCGCCTTCCATAGTTAGCATTGTGAGGGAGAAACCTGATAATTCATTTATTCCATGATAATAGCAGGGGTAGCTTTAAGGTTTTTACCATCTGTGCTCCTATGGGAAGGAGGAGCAAAGCCAATACAAATTTAACCTTCAGATTTATGCTTCTGTGCTTCTCCATTGTGCCTCTAAAGTTCTTTGGAAAAAAAACCTTAACCATTTCACTGCTATATGAGAAGAAAAATTACAGCTTCCAGATTCCACTTTGATTTTATATCTGCAGTATTTAATTTCATTTTAGTCTTTAATAGCTATTCAAAGCAAGATACCTATTTAGCGTTAAGTTTGATCGCATCTGTTTGTCTGTGTGACCAAAATATCCAAACCTAACATTAAATGCTGTATCTATCTTCAAATCTTTATCTCCTAGCAAGTAATCTCACAGCGTTACAGAATACACAAATATAAAATACAAGATCTCATTTATGCCTACTGCTTTTACAAAGACAAAACTCTTGTTGAAGTGGGAGTGGGGACCTGAGACAAAAGGAAACTGTTAGCAGAGCTACACGCCAAAATTTAGGATAAAAAGTTGCATTGATTTGTAGGTTCATCTGGATTTACAGACAGATGACCTAGGAGAAACCAGGGATGTGTGAAAGTGGGCAGATGACCTATAAGCCAAGGATCAGTTTAGCAAGCAAAGATCAAAATGTAACTGCATCCAAAAAGGGTCAGTGAGTCTTACGCTTCCAGCCTTTGACTGGGAAGGACTGAATTTCCTTAGCACATTGTAAAATGATTAAAGGTTCAAGGTTAGCATTCAAAAATGGATGCAAAGATGGGGCTCTAGAGAACAGAACTGGTTGTAGTTGTGGAAGCCAGGGATGGGCTTATATGAAAAATTACGCATTTCTTTTCTTCTGTTTTATCTAGGTCTCTATCACACAATGGAAACATTTCACATGTATTTTACTGCATCTGAGTACTTGCTAATTACACTGCAAATGTTTAATCATTGCTACTTTCTGGTAAGCTTGCCCCAGAAAGTGCGGACTTCAGGGTCAAAATGCTCTTCTCACTCTGGATTGGCTAAAAATTGAAAATAAAAACACCATCCACTGTTTTGCTGCAGAAGATTGAGTTTAGAGTTCAGTTTAGCACTATACAATGTACTTGGCAGAACAAGCTTTATGGGGGTGGAAAAAGAGACATTTTTCTTACTGACCTACTTAATAATGGGTGCCAAGGGATTCTCTGGTCATGTTGTGTGGTGGCGTGTAGAATCTGTCCCACAGAGAAAAACAGCAATATGTGAACACCTGAACTATAATTCCCACGATGCTCCTGTCCTGGTTTCAGCTGGGATGGAGTTCATTTTCTTCCTAGTAGCTGGCACAGTGCTGTGGTTTGGATTTAGGATGAGCATGATGTTGATAACACCCTGATGTTTTAGTTGTTGCTATGTAGTGCTTACACTGGTCAAGGACTTTTTAGTTTCCCATGCTCTGCCGGGTGCACAAGAGGTTGGGAGGGGGCACATCTAAGACAGGTGATCCAAACTGGCCAAAGGGCTATTCCGTACCATGTGATGTCATGCTCAGTATAGAAACTGGGGGGAGTTGGCCGGGGGGCGGGGGCAGTGATCTCTGCTCAGGGACTGGCTGGGCATCGGTTGGTGGGTGACATGTGGTTGCATCACTTGTTTTTCCTGGCTTTTGTTCCTCTTTTTGTTCTTTTCCTTTTCACTACAATTTTTGTTATTATTATTATCCAATTATTAAATGGTTCTTATCTCAACCCACGAGTTTTCTTACTTTTGCCTTTCCAATTATCCCACTGCGGGGAGGAGGGTGAGCAAGCGGCTGCGTGGTGCTTCGTTGCCGACTGGGGTTAAACCACGACAGCTCCCTTGCAGCCTTTCCAAAACTCAGATGAGTCCTACTGTAAATAATCAAAAGATGGCTATATTTGGATTAACTGTGCCTAGAGAACAAAGGCACTTAAACTAGGTCTGCGTGAGGAAGCTTGGCTGTGCAAGCATTATGGTTGTGTCTGAGTGCCTCTGCATTGCGTGGGCTCAGCTGCTTGCTTTGGTCCCAACTGAGGAAATTTCAGGCATCACAGCAGTGGGATATCTGGCCTTTCTTTTCTCCTTAATGCTGCCACTGTGTGGTTTAATTTGCTGTGGGTAATGTTTTGACTTTTTGCAGGATACCCACTCCTTCATCACAGTAGACAGTGGAGCGCTGATTGTAGATGCCTCTGGTTTTTCAAATGAGAGCATTCAGGCTTTGGCCTGTGAAAAGTTTAAGTTTTCCATGGAAAAAGTTGAGGAAGCACTTGCTTTCATTCTTTCCAACCTTTCCTGTGAGGAAAAACACTGCTGTTTCTGATTATCTGATTATTCTGGTTATTCATGGTTCTTCAGCAACAGCTACCTGTTTTGGGAGGAAAGAGGCTGGGCAAGCCTGCTCCCCCCTGCCCACTGTGCCCAGCCCAGCTGAGGAACAAAAGAGGTGACCGTGGTCCTGCCTCTGGGCACCAGGATTCTCCCAGTTGTTTGCTAAGAGCCACGACAGAGCACCTTCTCCATAAACCATGGTAAAATAAAGAAGAAACTGTTTCATCTGAGTAGGCTGCTGCTAGGGCAGTGCATCTCCATAAACACTTTTGCTAAGAGGCATCTCAAGGAAGTTACGTAGGAGTTGTGGTATCCATGCCTTTCCTCATCAACTCAACAAGAAAGTTGAGGACTTCTCAAAAAAGTTGTACCTTGCAATGGTTTTGATAGTAATTTCTGTTTTGGATAAAAATGTTGAGTTTACATCTTACGAGTTGCCTATTTAGGCAAATAATTGGGACCACTTCTCACGAAAATCTGTGAACTGAAGCTTCATTATCGCCTCCCACTGGTAAAAGACAAGACAAGCTTAGCATTGAAATAGATGGAAAATTGGAAAGATTGCAAGCCTAGTTCCACTATGATTTTTTTGTAAGTTGGCTAATTATGGTTCTTGAATTAAGAACTCATAATCAACTTCTTGCGTGATATCTTTGGCTTTGTCATATGGTCCATAGGGATTTGCAGAAAAAAAAACTAAAACAAGCAGTAATACACTTAGACAATTGTACAATGTTATGGCTGGGAGGAAGAATTGTCTGCCTAATCTCTATCTGGATACTGTAGAGGATAAGGTTTTATTAGTGTATTTTGCTGTCTAAAAAAGAGGAACTCAATAGGTTTTCTGTGTGGAGGTATGCTCATAAATATGCTCTTGAGTCTTCCTGTTTCAAGGTTAAATAAAAGCAGTTGTGCAGGCTTCTGTCATGTAAATAACCTGATAGAAATAGGAGAATAACCAAAAAAAAGCACAAATACCACATGCTCACAGGAAGGTTTCATTAGCTTTTAAGCTACAGTATAAACATTTTGATAAGGAAGGGTTAAGACTGCATTAGAATTTTTGAGCTTTATGAGTATTTATGTACTTATAAAGCTCAAGCTTAAAAGATAGGACACCAGGAAATGATCACTTAAGTACTCCATTTCACGAAAACCCACCTGGTACCTAACAATCGTCAGAAATAAATGTCTGGGGTACAAGAGCAAAACCAGCCACTAACTTATAAAATATTCAGCCAAGGCATAGGAATAAAACTCTTCACTGAAGAGCTGAACCCTACCACATAACACAGGATGACTTTGCCTGTAGCCCTTTTGCCGTCCTGTAGCCTGTGCTTTGTGTGTGACACTCCCCTTCCTCCGTCCTGGATAGGGCTCAGAGCAACAACTGAAAGGAGAAATAACCCAGGTCACTTGGGAATTGGCAATACCCATTTAAAAAGCTCTCTGCTCTCCACTTTGTAGACTCAAGAAATATCAGCAAGCTCTGAAAAACCAGAGAAACAGTAAGAGTATCAGGGAAAAAAAATTATTTGATTTTATTTCATTTGAACTTATTTCAGGGCTGAAATGATTGTCATCTGATGTGTAACACCAACTGAAATTTGCCAAGGCTGAATTGTATTCTACTCCGTCACTTGACAAGCAGTTGTGTATATCCAAGATGTGTTGTTAAGTCCATCTAGCAGGTCAGCATACCTCTGTCTGCATCATTCTTAAAACAAACCTAAGTCTTCACTACGTGCAAAGCTGCCTCTGCTGCTCTTTCTAACCCTTTAGAAAACAGAAAGACAAACAGTGAGGAGTTTGTCCTTCAGAAATCTCTGAAAGACAAGGAGTTCATCCTTCAGTCACGCAAACTCCTACACACTTGAGTAACTTAAAGGACAGCAGCAGCCCCCTTCGTATATGTAAATGTTTGCTGGATCAGGCCCTAGACTGCATAGCAAACCACACGGTGCTGTTAAGTTCACCAACCCTACCCATACTGATGATAGGTAGGTAGCAAGTTTGTTGCATTGAGCTGCCCATTACCTGGGACCAGACTTCCAGGACCATTAACACCAGATCTGTGAGCTCAGACATCAGCTCACTACAGGTATTTCATCAGAAGCAGGCAGGGCAAGCGATCCCATTTCTGTTGAATTAACCAAAATGCACAATTTGGAGGTTTTGCAGGCTTTTTCCTTTTATGCTGGGTTTGGGTCAGTTACAAAGATACCCGATCCTTCCTAGACCCTACTGCAATATTAACCCCCAAATGCTGTGAAGCAGCAGGATAAGCTGATATGAGATGAGCACTGCTGTGTCACGCAGCCAGGGCAGGCTTGATTACTGTTAGAAGACTAAAAGCCAGATTCACAGTAAATTATTGAACCGGGGCCCTGTGCCCACTGACTGTCACGCTAGCAATATAAGCATGGCATAAGTCTTCGGATCGAATGGTTTATGCATTGCAGTCATGTATTTCCCTTGGAGAGCTGTGGAAAGAAACACAAAGGAAAGCATCAAACTTCAAACCTTGAGAAGGCAGGAGCCTCTTTGGTAATGGTTTGACACAGGTACGTTTTGTCATCTTCTTGCCTGTTACTATTCGATGATCATCCAGAAGTCACATTTTACGCTGGGGTGAGAAAGTTTTTAACATCTCTCAGCCAATTATACCTCAAATTACATGTCCTTACTAACACACTTCTTCATTAAAGAAACAAAGAACATTTTTTTCCAAATATACGCTTCCTGATGTTGCCTAGATACAAATTTCTGTTCCTGCTCCCTAACCCTCCATCATCTGCCACAAGGTGCTGGATTTTGCGGGGCTCAAGTCCTCTAGCTGAGAAAAGCCACTTGGTTTGTAATCAGGCATGTTAGCGGCTCACTTCTCCATTGTTATCCACAGGGTTAGTCGCAGATTCGGTTTGACAAGCCATAACTAATTTATTTGAGCTGAATTATATGAAAGCAGTTATCATATTAACTGTGCTTACAGCTCCGCCTCTTGTTATGTGTTTTTTGTTTCTGGTCTCCAGTTATAATATGTATTTTTTTAGGTTTGTGTTTTACCCAGATGCTAAAGATTAAATCATGGCTTTTTAGTTTCTAGTGTAATTGAATTTTATACCGTCTGGGTGGCCTTAATTTAAGAATCTCAAAGCGCTTTGAAAATGTTCCTTAATGAAGCTTCACAAAACTTGAGTGAGGGTGGTAAATATTATTATTAGCATGGTTTTATAGGTGGGTGAACAGAGGGACAGGGAGTTGTAGGGTATTGCAAATGCTCTCCAGGAAATCATTGGTACAGAATTCAAGAGCAGAATTGATCACAAAAAGGATTTAATTTTGCATGGAAAACAGCTACTAGCAATTTTTGACAAAAAAATCTAAAGCTGACAATTGCTACAGTAACCATTTTTTTTCAGTTGTCAGTCAAAACTTTAATTTTCTGACAAAAGGAAATAAATGTTAGAGAAGAGCAAAGGTATTTGACTGCTTACACTGAGGACAAGCAGAGCAAATACATATATAAATTAAACTTTCTTCAAAGAACTCCAGTCATCCAGGTGTTCAGTATCCTTACATGTCTCTCTCTCTTATGGGCATTTTTTTAGATTAATAGGCATTTATCCCCAACTTAGTGAAGAACCTAATAGTTTTGTAGGATCTATGACTCACATGCTTTGGAGATTCAGTAGATTTCACTTGTGTAGCTTGCTTAGGTGGTTCTGAAAACCTCCCTGTGAATGTTGGAAGCTGAATCGCTTCATTTTTTTATTCGGGTCAGATTTAGTGTCATCTGTATCCTGGTTTCACTCCAATCCAATGTCAAGACAAAGTTCAAACTAATGGTTCAGTCGTACTTTGAGATTAAAAAAAATGGTCTGAGCCAATCTTCATTCCACCTGTGTCTGGGTTTGGTTTGATGCCTTGGCTTTAACTCTGTTTTCAATTTGTTTGCATTGTCATTTTCTCCCTCTTTTTTTTTTTTTTTTTAAGACAAGGAAAGTGTTAGGGAAGGCTCAATGCAGGAAAAGTTACTTTAACCATTTAAAAAAAAGATTTGTTATCTTTCCTCTTTTCCACACAGCATCTGCTTCATAGGCGACCTGGCCTGGGCTTATAGGCCACCTGGTGCTCCAGCAGATGCTGAGCACTCAAGGAGTGAAATATAGGTGTACCACGAGCAACATCTGCAAACACATTTAGCACAGCAGCCTCTTCTGGGCTTGGATTTTACCCAGGACAATGACCACATGGGAGGTTTCCAATCTGCAAACTTGCACCTGACCATCACTCCACTGCCAGCCAAATGTTGGGATGTAGGGCAGCTGGAGTCAAGGGTCTGTATGGGGCAAGAAAAAGGTACAACCCTTTTGGCTGTTGCTACTGGCACACACTCACACAAGTCCCTTTTTCCTGAAGTCAGATAGATCAACTTACCTGTGCACCAGTTTTATATAGTCTGATGATCCCCAGCCAAGGGTTCAATCCCATGCTCTTCATCAGCTGCACTGCAAGCTCTGGAAGTGGAGATTACCCCAAGCAGCTGGCATGCTCCCGTCCTCTGTGAGAAACTCATTCTAAAACATGAGACTATGCCCACTGTGGTCTGGGAAGAAGCAGGGCTTTATTAATTACACTTTAAAAGCATATAAAAAGTTAATAATTTCACTGCTAACACTGTTAATATATGTACCGTTATAGAGTCTGGTTTGTAAAACACTGGTAAAATATTTACTTGGTGCTGTGATGACCACTTAAAATGGAAGCATTTTTGCTGTCTTGCAGCTCTGCTTAAAAAATACAAAATGATTTATCACACTCCACTGGAGCCAAAATTCAGCAGGGATATATGCACTCCAGGCTTCAGGTGCTGATGGTCTTTCCATGTCGAATTAGATCATTGGAGATTAGATCATCCATTAATCCTCAAGGCTTAGGGCGATTATCTGATAATCTGTATTTACCCCTTGAAGGCTAAGAACCATCCCAGGAGGCTACTTTTCCCCCCCGCAGCGCACATAAATGTCTCAAGGGATAGGTGACACAGGGGCTCTGCTCTACCCCCAGATGAGAAGTAAGAACGTGCCACCCTCCCTCCACTCTGGATCTGCTTCCTTATGGTCTGGCAGCCAGAGCCCTGTGGCTTTTGCTCCACGTGTCTTGCTTGTCTTTTCGTGGAGCTAAATTCCCTCCTGCCGAGACAAGCTGGCTTCTCTAATTGTTGTTCATTTTTGTGCACATGAACTTAGCGATCATGAAAGAGGCTGCAACTAGCAGGCCTGGAGAGGGAACGTCTCTGTTTAACTAGGGAACTGGAGCAGCGTGGATGGAGACGACTGTGTCCCTCATGTGATGCCCCACCGATGGGAATCTCACTCTGACTTGAGCAACTGGGTCTGAGGGAATAAAGGGGAGAAAGCAGGGATGGCCCAGATGTTGTGGTATCTTGTGAATGCTTCCTCACTGGACTGTGGTGGGGCAGTTGGGGTGGGGAATGGGGACGTCCTGGTGAAAAATACCCTGTATTTTGGAAAGTGGCTGCTCACTGAAGAAAGAATTAGAAAATGAGAGCCTACTTTAGCAGAGCAGAGGTCACCATGAAAACATCTTTGATGTTCAGAAGAAAGTCTATTTGAAAGAGGGCACAGAGAGATGTTTTTTTTGCAGAACTTAATTTTGGTCCAGCAGAACTCTGGGATAGGGATGTCTCAGTGAGTAATCCCCAGGTTTCAACTCTTTCTGCTGTCAGCAAACACAGAAAAGGCTAGAACCTAAGTGCTTTTCATGATTCCCCTGAATGGGCCCCATTTGCACATAATTTCCTTTAATTTACTCACTTCTGACAAGTCCTAATGGTATCTACTCTTTTAAAGCCCTTTTTGCTTGTCAGGTTTCCTGTGAACATCTCCTCCAAGGGACATCCTCTGGCCTCTAAAGAAGATAGTACATTGTCTACACTCCGAAAACTTAACAGAGACTCTTGATACAAGTGAGAATGAAAGGAGAAGGCAGCAATAAAAATAAAGTTCATGATTAACAGAAGTTAAACATTTAAAAGAATCTGATGCATAACAGTAGGGATGAATCAGAGCTGACACAAAACGCAGGTGTTCTTTTTACAAGGAAGCCAATACTTTAAACACTTCATCTGGTACTACTGAAGTCAACAATAATTTTGCCATTAATTTCCACAGTGGGAAGAGTTGGCTGTGTCTGTGAGGAAAAGCCCGTGGTTACAAGTGAGTTGAAAAGAGTAATTGAAATTACAGTAAAAATGTCAGTACTGTGAAGAAAAAAAAAGGGAAAACTGAGGAGTTGGAAAAACATCACTGGGTTTCAATTCAGAACACTCAACAAAAAATAACAGCAAATTTTAGAAAACTTTTGTATATGAGAAACTTGGTACATGTGAGTATTCCCAAACTACTCACTACAGGTGAGTAGTTCACAATATAGTGAACTGTGCCTACAAATAAGCTCTGCTAGGATAACCGAGTCCTGCTTCCCAGTCCAGCGAAACATGCAGAGCTTTTGCCATTGGGTTGATCACAGAATCATAGAATCATTAAGGTTGGAAAAGACCTCTGAGATCATCTAGTCCAACCATCAACCCAACAACACCA
>VZTL01050181.1:0-57528 GCA_013400535.1 Scopus umbretta | reverse complement strand
TATTATTATTATTATTACAAATACTCAATTCCTGCTAAAAACCCAACAATGCTTTTTATGCAGGCAATTATTGTTATTACTACTAGTTATCCTAGATACAACTAATATTATCACTACTATTAATAGCTGTCTGCATAGAAAAATGTTGTTGAGTTTTTAGATGTTTCTTTTTTCCAAAGACAGTAGGGAAACCTTTTGTCCAAAATGTTTTTAATAAAAAATGTGGCTCAGCCTTGCTATTAGGGTGCTCCAGGATCTGGGCACATGCTCAGACCCTCATGCTCCAGTTCCTACTTTCCTGACAGCGGTGCTCTGCCTGCTCTAACGCTTCACTTGCCCATCCCTTTCCCAGCCAGCATGGGAGAAGAAGAAAAATGCCTTCTCCTTCTCCCTGCAGGCTCCAGAAATGAACGTAGATCTGGCTCTAGAGTGTGAGTCTCCATCCAGCAAAGCTTTTAAGGATGCGATTAATCCATCCCCATTTAGAAAAGTGCAGACACAGCTACATTTTGCCAAGCAAGACCTGGGAGCATGTGCCAATTAACACACTTTGGTAAGTGCTTTGGTGAGCAAGGATGGGCAGCTGATATGGGACCAGAGAAGGACAACAGTGAATGGGAGAGAGGGAGGGCAGCTCAGGTGACATTGGGGCATCAGGAGCAAGGAGGGCTGAGAGTCAAGCCATGACTCAGAAAAGCCCACTTCTATTTCAGTATGTTTGTTGGCTCCAGTGTTGCCTTTTCCAAGTCACTTCACTGTGCCTTTAGAGTTAATAACAGTGACCTCCTTGACAATATCCTTCTGAGATTTACACACACAAAGAGCACATTTTGAAAGCCAAGTGTTAATGATGACATCTTTGGTGAAATTACCTGGCTTCAGTGGTAATTTCCATTGTCTCTCTAGAAGTTGCTTGAAGTCCTTGATTCTGACCTTGGGGAGACAGCTGGGATCTCACAGGTGTCTTCCACTGCTTCACACATTCACAGTGAGGATCTGTCCCATCAGCTCAGGGACATGGAAGGAGACATGAGTCAGGGCAAAATGCTCAGTTCATGGGCTCAGACTAACCCTTCAAACACCATGGGCAGATTTAAGGGCAGCCAAGAGAAAGTAAAACACAGCCCCCTCCACTAGCAGCAGGCTGTGCATGTCACATTCATGTGATCCAGCATCAACGCCCGCAGAGAAAACAATCGCTTTCAGGCAAGTTATTTTCAAGACAACAGCTGAGTGGATGGGAAGGAGGGTGAGATTTCCTTTGCTGGGATAAAAAATGAACACGATAAATAAAAGACCAGATCAGCTGAAGAGCACGGCCTCTTTCAGGAGGCACTCAGCACTGCCTGGGGCCAAACCCAAACTCAGCAGAAGAGAGCAGGGCGTGAATCCAGATGTTCATGTTGTCCCGAATTATGCTCTCAGAGTACTCCCCAATACCCAGACAGCCTGTCGCCATGACTGCTACTTACCTTTGGTATGTGGGCTGTTAATTTGCTAGTACGTTTGAAGTGCCTGATGAAAATGTCTCTGACGATCTCAATTTGGAAGCACTTCTACAAAATGCTTCACAGGAAAGTTTCATTTTAGGAGATGAGCATACCCAAAAAGTGCTAAAGACTGTATTGTTCAAGAAAAATGTATGAATTGCTGTCATCTAAAATAAGCAGCTAGTGCAGTTTGATGTTCAGCAGAAACTTTCTGGATGTTATAAAAATAGCCCCTTGTATTAATCTGACAGGTCTAGCCCCCACAGAGGTGTATAAAGCCTTAGCACTGGCAAATGCCTTCTGATGATGCCTTGCTGAGTCACTACATCACCAGCTCCTGACAGAAAGCCTTCATCTAAATATATACTATATGCTTCACTAATTGCTGTGATGTGTAAAATAGGGCATGCGAGGATGATACAGGTTACAGGGGCTGGACTGTGATGTTTAATTATAAGCTATAAAATCTCAGCATCCTAAAGATTGTTTCCACTAGTGATCTGACAAGGCTTCTTACACCTTCCTGCAAGAAGTCTGTGGCTTTAACTCAGCAAGCACCTTCCTTTTCCCTTAAGAACAGGAGAATTTCATCTTAAGAAACAAATTAAACAAATACTTTTTATACTAAGTATGCTTAACCTAAAGCTTTCTCCCTATTATTTCATAAATGCCTTGAGATTATAGAGGCTCAGCTAGCTTAGTAAAGATGAATTGCATGTGGTCCTGGGAATACAGCCATTGAATTAGTTATTCTTCCTTTCCGTTGCATTAGGCTTTCTGTAAATAATCTGCATGTTTAATCAATGGAGACTAATTAAGAAGACAGGGCATGCTTTATTGTTGTATTAAAACCTGTTCATTGCCATAGGCAAGATGTCATCAGTATTTCTAGATGAAAAATACATCACAGAGAACTTCACTGTAACCATTAAAAAAGCTAAAAGCATATTTTATTCACTGGGTACAGAGACATGCAGATTTACAACTATGTAACCAAATGCATGATTCACCCATGTATATGATATCTTGGAAGAAAAGGATTATAACAAACCTGATTACTTCTTTCTATAGCCTTAAATTCATGGATCCCAAAAGACAGAAGATTCCCTTTAAACTAGCTCCAGAGCAAGGCTGCTCCACACATCTAAATAAATCCAGTCAAGTGTTAACATCAGTTATTCTGCTGTAAATATGGACTTTCTTCAGTGACTTTAATAGACTTTTTTTCCTAAATTCACAGTGGTAACAAAACAGTTACCACTGCCCCAAACAGCTGATTTATATGCCAAATAATATGGTGGAGTAAATGCCACTTAGGGCCAGATCTTGTACTTTGCTTGTACAAACAATCACATTGATTTAAACAGGATCAATCAAGTCAGCAGGATTCACTCAGGCAACATCTGCATTAGCAGTAGAAGCAGTGCTGTGGGGTGAAACAGCTTGTGCTGGGGGCCCGATGTCCATGCCAGTGGTGTGGGGGAGAGAGGACATTACTCCAGCTGAGCTCCCACTTGGCCCTACAGTTGCCCATTATTGGCTGGAACAAGTAAATGGGAATTTCACCTCAGAAACGTTCTCCTAATCCCAACTGGAACATGGATGTAGGCATGTCCCCAGATGGCCCCAGGCCTGCCAGTATCTCATGCACATTTTCACAGTTTACAAAGAAAAGAGGTTGGGGACAGGTCTTCCCAGCCCACCACCAAATGATGGGTCATTCCCATGACTGAACTTGTTCAGGAGACAGACACCAGCTATATATACTTAACCTGCTTAGAAACCTATATTGTATGTGTATTTTGGAATACAGACTGATGCAGAAAGTAAGGCTCAGTGAAAGGTACATCCCTCAATGAAAGATGCCAAAGAGGAACTCAAGGAAGGACAAGAGTTTTACCTCTGACCAAAGGAAAACATTATTAACCAGTTAAGGGCCAGAAATTATTCCTACTATGGCTACATGATACCTATGTACATATGGAGGGGAGAGTCTGCTGCAGAGAGGAGATGTTGCCCAGGACAATAAACCTGTGCAAATGCCCCAGGAGACTTGAGCGGTGAGATTGGCTCTACTTATGTATGTTTTATGTTAGCTGGGTGATAACTAAGCCTTCATCTCCATGGGGATGGTGAGCCTGAACCAAGGCCCATGGGACAGGTAATAGGCACCCAAGCTTCCCTGGGTCTTCTCCACGGCATCCCAGGGATGGGACTGCATGTCCCACTTCCCTTGGTGGCTGCATGGCCAGCGTGTCCAGGGGGGGCAGGACAGGCAGGGACATCCTCAGGAGATCCTGGGAAAAGCTCATGTGTCTGGGGAAAGGCAAAGCATGGCAATTGTGGGAGCCTTTGCAGGGCTTGAATAGGGTCTTGGTTTTCCTAGGATATTTCCCAAGTGTATCCAGTTGGTGTAAGGCTGCTGAATTGTAATGACTGCCACCTAATCTGCACGAAACAGCGTTGGCTCCACTTAACCGGGATATGCCAGAGGGAGTCAGGAAGCCAAGCACAATTACGATGCTACAAATTCCTGTTTGTTGGTTCTCGCAATGCAGAAGTATCAAATTAAAATAGGAAAAAAAACCTATGTCAATACCACTTGCTTAATAAGCTATTTTACTTCATTTTTTCAAGCATTATAAATGAGACAGCTGCTTTGCTTTGTATCTCAGTACTCAACCAGTGTGCGTATCCTTCAGCACTTCTGTGTGCTCCATGTTTTGTTGCCGAAATAATGGTAGGAGACAAGCCAATGAAGGCACTCCAGTACCAGTATACAAACAGTTACAGTTTCCAAGAAAGACAGAAATCCAGCAAATTCTTAAAAAAAAAAAATACACACACACACACACAAAAATATTTTTTTTCCTACTGCCTACTGCAAATCTTTAGAAAAAGTTAATATATTGATTATTTACACCAGGGACATGCCAATCATTTAATCAATGCATTTAGATATTTCTAGCTACTGTGTCTAAGTTCTCTGCTGTATTTTACAGTTCTTCTGCATTAGACCCCACTAGAAAATACAACTCTAATATGATTTTGGCTATTTGTGAATTATATGTCAAATCCACTTTAAAGTTCTCAAATTCTTTCAAAACAGTTTTCAAGTGACAGTGGAACCATTGGTCTATGTTCTTAGTTAAGAAATGATTGCTTTAAGATAGTGTCTCAAATTCTACCTATTTTAGCATCTCATTTGAGGCTCCTCTCAAATAGCAGAAGTTTAGGCCAGTTGATTACTTTGCCACTCTCAGGAGAAACTCTTGTTTCTTCTATGCTTGTTACTGTTTTTTAGCTGTTCAGCAGTATAATAAATAGATGTGCAAGTATACATTTTTTCATGATACAAATCCTTCAGCTTGTAGATGACTTTTAGTATCTCTTGTAGATGACTTTTAGTATCTGTCCTCATCAGACATGAAAGATTTATACAAAGTATTGTAAATTCACAATAAATTATAGGAGTACATGACTGAAGATGCAATCCTTTGAGAACCAAAGTATCTTTAGGTTCCCCTGGGCTTTTCAGGGCATCGAGGGTGCAAGATCTCACCAGCACAGGCTTCTGTGGGTGCATAATTAAAAGCACAATGCATGGCTGCCCTTAAAATCTAAGCCATTGGGAGAGTTTGTACATGTAAGGATTTGATAGTCTGGGTCTTTCAAATGGTACCTATGATTCTGGAAGTACAATCAAAAATGATGAGCAACATATCAACAACATCTAGATGTATCGTTTTTATTTTATTACTGTAATTTCTCATCTAGAAGGAAGACTTCTGTAGATCTGTACATACTGAGATAATAACGCATGTAGTTTTATCTTTGATCTAATTCATTGTTCTGATTTGTGGCTGTTTGTTTTTTAATTTTGCATCTTGATTCAAGTATTTTTGAAATAGCCAGATTAACATAGTGTTTAGAATTTCCCACTGATCAAAAGGTGTTACTGGCAGTTTTGATTCTTTCATGACAGCAAACAAATGCAGTAAGACACAAAAATTCTTAATTTTTTTATGTGTGTGTTTATGTTCTGTCACTATTTCTCCTCTGCTAATCCTATTTTTTTCATCTACCTTCTTAGTAACCCATTGAATCAATCACCTGGTTTTCAGAAAGTTTCCTGTCTGGATAAATTGAGACAGAAGCTTGAATCATTCACACTCTCCACACTACAACCAATAATGACATTGCTTACAAATTATACTACAATGTGCAAGATCTCATTTGATTATACCTTAACTATTCTGTTTTTCCCTCCCTACCTCACAGATGATGGAAATGCTTAAAACAAGTTAAGGTAGTATGACACAGACTAATGTAAGTGTGAGCATGGCATCCAGGGGACAAGCTGTGAAATGTTTGCGCGCTTCTGCCAAAATACGTTGCATGGCTTTCTGCTGTTGTCTCGTGTTTCTGATGTTAGGCAGCATGTTCAGCAACATATAATTGTTTCGTTTGATATTATATTCCCAGCTTTGGTTTTGTATAGTCTTAATAATCTGCCTTTTTCAGTAGCTTGTGGCAGCTGCTAGTGGCAAATCTGCAAGCTGTGTATGTTATTCTTAAGTAACATTCAGAAGTACCTGCAAGGATCAGGGCCCCATTGGATATGGCTGTTTAGGAATCCACTGTAGAAATGTTGAAGAGTGCAACTCAGATGGGTCAGAAACAGTATCAAAACTTCTTCTGTGCTTGCTGGTGGAAAGCAGCAGCTCCCAGTTTGCTTTTTCTAGAAGTCAAGCCTGGTACTAGTGCAGCTGGCTGCTGCGTACAGCTCTGCTACCCACAGCTGTGCCTTTGCAACGTGAACGCTTCATGATGGCTCTTCTGTTGTCAGACTCTTACTTCGTGTGACAGATGATGCTTTGGAATTAAAAATGTTATGATTTCACAGTACTCTGTTTAAAAAAGACTACTATGGGCAAATATGATATTCCTGTGTTTATATTCTTCTTTTAATCTTAGTGTATGTAATGCTTATGATGGTGAGACCAATCACAGCACCTTGAAACATACTTACCCACACAGGTCTTCTGGTGCTGCCAGGTACTGGGAGGCAGAACTCAGTTATTCCCTGCCTGGGTTTCTGTTCACCTAGGATTGCCACTCATATTTTAAGTGCACTGTGGTTTTTTGTCATGAGGATGGTCAAATATTAACCAGGTTGCCCAGTGAGGTAGTGTCATCTCCATCCTTGGAGAGACTCAGAAGTTGACTAGACATGACCCTGAGCAACCTGTTCTAGCTGGACCTGCTCTGAGCAGGGAATTGGAATACCTGACCTCCAGAAGTCCCTTCCTACTTACAGTTTTCAATGATTCTATAATTTCATGACTGTACTGGTAGGGAGTAGAGTGAAGCCATAAAAATAGCTTTCTCTATACTGTAAGCTATCATTTGAAGCCAGATCACCAGAGATCAGTGCGCTGGTCACTGTTCCACTTTTCTGGATAATAAAATGGAGATTATCAAATGCTGGTTATTACTCTCAGTATGCGCGTTTAACCCACTTGCAACTGAGCTACACATGTAGATATTTGTTGTATTTTCTTATTGTACAACAAAAAAATCACTTCATTCCATTGCATCAATATGTGTAATACATGTGGACTTACAGCATGTGTTGTGTGAGAACAGGATGACTTACCAGAAACATCTACTTTTGAATTATTGGAGCTATGCCAGCTAACACTGACAGCTGTCTACGTGATGTTTTTATAGCTTTTCTCAAGTTTCCCATGTAAGATCCCTAATTCTATTCCTAAGACATTAACGATTAGACTGTCAGAACTGAGAAAATCCACCTGGCAAGCAAGGTCACCTTCGCTGTTCTCAGTAACAAAGGAAAACACCAGGCTAACAAGGCTAAGGAACTCCTAATTAATGTCAATGGTGAACTCAAAGCTAGGGAAAAATAGGGCTGGCAAAGTAAGAGGTAAGATTACAGAGGTAAGATTGTTTTTTGAAACCACTGCAAAAGAAGCCTGGAAGCTGTATTTTCAAATATAGTTAGTGCTGGGGATGGGTTGAAGAAAAGAAAGGGATTAATGACAGGTTTGTGATTTCCCTGCCTCCTTCTCGTCGGTGAGTTCCTGCCAGCAGTCAGAGCCTCTGAGACTCAACCAAGGCCCCAACGCAGGAGCACCATGGATCCCTGTTCTCACCTGCCAAAAAGTCACTGTGCTCCTTCTTCAGCCTGACACCTTTGCTCCCCAAGAAATGTACCTCCTTGGTGAAGCTGGAGCCATGACACACACACAGAGTTGGGCCACCCCACAACCTCCCACCTCCTCCCCTTGCTGGCAGGAGACCCACCTTCCCCCATCCTGCACGGCAAAACAAAATGATGTCCAATGTCTACCCACAGTTGTCCCACAGAACATTTTTGGTAGGAACCAACTCTGTCTCTATCACCACTTAAGGATCCTGAATTTTCCTTTGAGTCTTGCTGCTCTGTGCCACTGTCATACTGTGACAAATAGTCCAGAAATAGTCCATCCTCCCAAAGTACCCAGTTAAGCATTTTTGCTCCCATTCTCTTCCCCTAAACTACTCTTAGTCCAAAGTTCAGATTCCCTCAATTGGGTTAATTCCCCTGGTCACCGACTCCCTCCTCTCAAGTCTCTATTGCAGAAGGATTGCTGCAACCAACCATCTCTCAGACACCCATATCTGGCAGAGAACTGCTGAGCCATGCAATGTTTCAGCCTATTTATTTGTATAATTTATATAATCCATTTGAACAATTAATTTCTTTCATGCTGATCCTCTTACTCAGCCATCTCTGGTTTCTGCATCAGCCCAGTGCCACTGGAAGAAGCCTGGTTTCCCCACTGATTTCCCTTGCATGGCAGGGATGCATCCAGCTCAGTTCTCTTATTTTACAAGTGTGAGGGAGCAGTCCATAAATGAGAGTATTTTTGGGTTTCAGTGCCCATATGTGGAAAATAGCACCTGCGAGCATGTTTTAAATTCCAGAAAGAAATATTCAAATCAGATATGATGAACAAAAATCCCACAGCCTTTTCAGCAGTGGGGAGAGTGAAGCAGAGGAAACAATTCCCTAAGGGTACTGTGAGTTTCCAGTGTTGGAGAGCCTTAGGGACAAATTATTCAAACACATCAGAAGTGACACTGGTGCAATTAGCCTACCGTGGGACAAGAAGTGGTCTGCATGACCTCCTGAAGTTCTCTCCTGCCATGTTTTTGTATGATTCCGTCATTTTAAATGTTAACAGCCTCAGCCACAAAATTTCATCACCGTTCTAAATTGCACGCGTGTATAAGTAGCTGACACCAGGGCATAAATTTCCCAGTAAGAGAGGACAGACCTGAAGAACCTCTGCAGACTGACGAATGTCACCATCTCCCTCTTGCACACAAGGGTGTAAGTCTACCACACACTGCTTTTGCATGTTACCGTAAGAACAGACCAATATTACATACCCAGCCAACTCCAGCAGTGTCCACAGACCCAGCCATCATGGCCCAATAGATCATGCTCTCATGTGTTCCTCTGCAAACCCTGTTGTCCTGGCTGGCTTCCTCTTAGAGCTTAAGAGCATCCATCCTTCACCAAATCCTGTGACACAGTTACCTTCTCCAGTTACCTCATCCTAAGCAAATGACAGGAATATTTTTTCTATGATCTACAGTGCAGTTTTATCCCTCACATGAAGGTTAAGTCCTCAGAAAATTATTCACAGCTTGCCATCATTGATCGTAGAACCATAGAATCATAGAATCGTTAAGGTTTGAAAAGACCTCTGAGATCATCTAGTCCAACCGTCAACCCAAAACACCATGTCTACTAAACCATGTCCTGGAATGCCATGTCCACACGTTTTTTGAACACCTCCAGGGGTGGGGACTCCACCACCTCCCTGGGCAGCCTGTTCCAATGCCTCACCACTCTTTCAGTAAAGAAATTTTTCATAATATCAATCTAAACCTCCCCTGACACAACTTCAGGCCATTACCTTTCTTCCTATCGCTTGTTACTTGGGCAAAGAGACCAACACCCTCCTCACTACACCCTCCTTGCAGGAAGTTGTAGAGAGCGATAAGGTCTCCCCTCAGCCTCCTCTTCTCCAAACTAAACAACCCCAGTTCCCTCAGCCACTCCTCATAAGACTTGTGCTCTAGACCCNCCCCACCCAGCTTGATGTCATCTGCAAACTTACTGAGGGTGCACTCAGTCCCCTCATCCAGATCATTGATAAAGACATTAAACAAGGCTGGCCCCAGTACTGAGCCCTGGGGAACACCACTTGTCACCGGCCGCCAACTGGATTGAACTATGTTCGCCATGATTCTTTGGGCCTGGCCATCCAGCCAGTTTTTTACCCAGTGAAAACTACGCCCATCCAAGCCATGAGTATCCAGTTTCTCCAGGAGAATGCTGTGGGAGACAGTGTCAAAGGCTTTACTAATGTCCAGGTAGATAACATCCACAGCCTTTCACTCATCCACTAGGCGGGTCACCTTGTCACAGAAGGAGATGAGGTTGGTCAAAATGGTCTCCTACAATTTCATTCAATCTTCAGCCACACACATCTCTGACCATGTCAGATTAGGAGACTGATTTCCAACATCTCTCCCAGGTAGTTTCTCTCTGCAGTCTTTCAGTAACAGGAACACATGCCTTGGGATTTACCATGGCACCCTCTGTGTTTCCCAGGCAGGGACATAGCTCCTCATAGTAACACTGGGTGGCCATGAATCTGTCAACACTGCTACTGCCTACTGTTTCATCTGCCCAACAGCAACATTAAGCAAAAGACAGTGCTCTCTGAAATGATCACTGTCTGGCTCATTTGCCAACTGTTAGGTTTCCTCTCTTCCTTGTGTTTAGATATTCTCTGCACCATGGAGCTAGGCATGTCCTCATCAAAACATTTCTTGTCTCATGCCCTAATCCCTGGCAGTTCTTTGCTGCTAGAATCTTACGCTGGTCTCTGTCACCTACAGAAGGTCTACTATCCTGACATTTCCAGTTGACTCATCCTGTCATGGTCGCTCAAGCTACTGTTGCAGTGCCACCTCTGGGGCTCTGGGATCTATCCATAACAAAAAGGGTAACACACCATATCTTCTTCTGCTCCCACCTGCTGTTTTCAGCCATGTGCTGATCCCCTCCAGCATTGCTAAATTTGAGCTCAGAGTCTTATTATTCAGGGAGTAAACAAAAGTACATGTGTTTATCACTGGAACGGTGTGTAGGCACAGGTCCTCTTCTCCTGAGTTCTCACAGTGCTCACAACTGAAAAGAACAGTGCTTTTTAACTTTAAACAAAAGCATACTTTGCTTATTCATTTTTGAAAGTGTGGTTATGACTATGTCCCGGGCAGTGTCCACAGCCCATCCAGCTTATTAATATGGCTTCAAGGGATGCAAAAGAGCTTTACACAAATGGGGACATGAGAGAGTCACTGGACCCAGCCCAGCAAAGCACATTGTTTCCTGGAAGTGCATAAGGAGCCCTAACAAATTCAGCAGGATGATCCATGGACTGAGAGGTGTGCTCCCACCTAAGTGCTTTGCTGGCTGAGGGCCGCAGACCGACTTGCTCATGAAAGCCCATGGGACAGCTGGGAAAGCAAAATCTGCCCAGTAGAATACTAGTGCCTCCCTTGCCCAAAGACTATCCAACTTTCCAACATGTGAAAATTATAGAGCCTTTATCAAAGACATTGAAAAGCTCAGCCAACCTCAAGCTTTCCTTCCTTCAGCAGAATGCAGTTATAATTCTTCATTAGGCCTGGCCAACCTTTCTACATCATGAGTCCCCAAAATGCCAAACTTTTCCTATGGCAAACAGCCACCAGGCAGACCATGAAAATCTGAAGAAGAACAAAGATCTTAGGCTTGTTGATAGGCAAGATCAGGGTCTCTCTCCTCTTCCATAGCTCACTATGGAAGTCAGCTTGGCTGGGCTTGTGTCTGAACCCCACGTGTTCTAGCTGTGCTGGTGGCTGCAACCCTAAAGCCTGCCCTACTGCAGGGACTCCTGTGTCAGATGGATGCTGTCAGTCCCATGGGAACCACGGTGCTTGGGAACTAAGGCTGAACCACTCATCAAGCAGAGCCAAAGGATCAGAATTTATCTGCTATCTTAAGGGTTGCATTTGCTGTATATAGTTGGCTTTCTTTATAATGGCAGCAAGTAATATCCCTTCTCTGCATTCAGACTACCCAAAGAATTTAACAGGTAGAAACCTAGATAGACCAGTAGCATCTTACAGCCTGGCAGTGTATTAAGCTGGCAAGTTATTAATACATGAGTTGAGCTAGAACTGGCTGATACTGTTGCACACACTGCTTTACATGTCTTCCCAATGAACAGCTATTCTGGATTTTCCAGTCATTCAACATGCTCATCTTTAAGACCATTTTCTTATTTCTTAAGATATATTTCCCTTTCATAGTCCTATTGACAATCATGCCAACACCAGGAGACCTCAAGTGCTCATCTTCTTAATCACAGCATTTTCAGCAGAAAATGATCCTCTGAAAGACTAGTGTCAAAGAAGACTTTATACTGGTGCCCATGGAACTGGTTCTTTTACCTTTCCAGATTTCTGTTTCTTATCAAAATGTGCACTGGAAACCATACCTCCTGCTGTAGAGAACCATTCTGAACAGACTTGGAGTGGTGTGAAGGGTAATTAATGGGTTATTTCCATCTCTAACCTCTGTGATGCAATTGCAAAAATTGCAAAAAGTAAGAATCTTTCACTGCTGGCAAATGAGATGTCATTAATTTTGGTCTTCACTAGAGAGGGAAGGGTGGTTAAAGGCAAGAAGAGCACGCATCTCTGTAGCTCCCTTTGTCAGCCAGCAAGAAAAGGCAGCAGGTTTTTTGCATTTTGGTTTTGGCTCAGGACACATAGAGCACCACCATCTAGGTGCCAAGGAAATGCAGCAAAAAAGCAATTTCACCGAAATGAAGACATACAGCTATCTTCAGCCTGTTATATATTAAGGGGAGGGCAGTCATTCTCCAGAATGCCTGAAGCCAGCTCTGAAGGCAGAGCTCATATATTCTCAGAGGTGCTTGAGCTCAGATCAACTTTGAGGGGGAGAAAATATTGCTTCCATCCAGTTTGTGCCAGAGGAGATCTCAAGAAGTAAATCAAAGGACACTAGGGACAAATCTTTGATAAAAGCATATCAAAACTTTTTTTAATTTGTTTGCACTGCTGTTGTAAAGCAGACTCACCAGAGACAATATGATCTACAAATGGAATATGTTACTAAATCAGGACACAACTTACTGGAAAGATAAGTAATGATTTCATCTAAGTCATTACATCTCCCTATCAATAGCGTGTCTCTGTGGGGAGCATGCTCACCTCTGGCTGAATATCATATATAATCCCTGTAGGACAGACTTTAGATGCCTGACTCAAGGACATGACAAACACAACCACCCAAAAATCAGTGGGTCAGATGGTCCCTGGTTGAGATCAGATGTGCATAGATACGTACAATCAATGGTATGTACAATATCCAGCACATAATCCCTTCGGTTTGTAAAATTTGCTTCTGCCCAGATATGTGGGAAAGGGACACATGTGAAGACAGCAGAGAAGGAGAGTGCCTCTCCTGGATACAGGCATGTTCTTGGGCACTGCAGCCTCCAAGTGTGACACATCCCAGGCACATACTCAAGGGAGGGATCAGTGTGCTGTACAGATTGGACCGAGTGAGCACATGTCACACAGTGGGTTGATCTATGCATGTGCACCTCCAACCAGCTAAACTTCTGGGGCAAATGTCTAAAATCTTCAAATGCTGCCCAGGCAACATTTCTGAACAGAGCAAGAGTACATTTATGTGGGGGTCTGCACCAGGTTAAAAATCTGGTTGTTGCATAGCTTTTCAGACAGCCTTGCCTTCTTCCTGCATCCTTCATCTGTGTCCTTCATACTGCCAAAGTCTACTTTGTTCTCTTCTCCCTTACCTGTTTTGATGCAGCTGTTGTCCATGCTCTTCCTAAATGTTCCTCTTTAGCAATGTCAACTTCTGGAAACTTCTTTCATTCCCCCAGAGCCTCCATCTTTGTCTGTTTCATATTTTAAAATACCCGCTTCCCTCTCCTGTAGGCAGGTCTCCACTCTCCAGGACAGTAATGCCAGATGGCTTCATTTAACTATATAGCTATAGCTATATCTAAAATTGTCCCCCTTATCTTACCTCACATGCCTACGCTGTTTGATTGTAGTTGGGAAGCCTGTTAGCTTCTGCATCTAGACAGCACACACCCTCAGTGTTATTTTCAACATTATGACCATCTTCTCTCTTCTCTCCAGACTGATGCTGTCATTTACTCCTGCTGACATAGCATTTTGTAGCGTCCTACAAAAATATCTATTATTATTTGTTCCCACAGTATGGCCCTGATGGCTTCATCCATGACCTTCTCTGTTCTGGACCTCTTGATGCTCACCTTGTCTTCCCTCAAAATGTCAGAGCTAAAATCAATTCCTTGCTTCAATTCCTTAGCAAACCACACTAAATCCTTTCACTGCTTCACTTTTATCCTCTTTGTTAAGTTCATGGTCCAACCTTTCAAAAGTTTCTATAGAACTACTCCTATGGCTTTTCCTGCTTATCTCCTCCTTTCCTCCAGACTATCCATTTCCCTTTCCTCTTCATGTTGCCTCCTTCTCCCATCTCAGGCCTCCTGCAACACAAAACTTCCTCCCACAGTGCCACCAAGGAGACTTTCAAACCATACCAATCTTCAAGTTTTCTATAGGTTTGAGCCATTTTCAGGAAGTCAGTCTTGTCTGTGCTATTTTCAAATCATCCTTTGGTCTCCCACCTACTCCTGCCTCTCGCGTTGAGGTATTTCCTTCAGTGAGACACATACAATAACTCTCTTGCTCTATAGTCCTCTGCAGAGACAAAGTATGTGCAGGACAGCTGGAGGAGAAATCAATGCCATGCTCCTGCCCAAGTCAGCCTTGCTTGAATTTACTTCAAAGTAAACCAGACTCAGTCTTCATCTGCCAGTTGTTTTTGTAGCAGGGGGTTTACAGCTCATCCTGAGCTGAAAACATGCTTTTTTGGGGGGACACACAGCTGCTGTGTTTCCTGCCTCCATTCTAAATCATTAGGAATGGAGAGTATTTTAAATGCCTATAGAAGACCTGGCATTACATTAAAATTATATTGAGGAAAAGATCCCTCTGGGAAGTGAAAAGGAATTTATGAATGAGATTTGGATAGGGGAAGTGTCTCAGGATGTCTATGACCAGAATTTTTTTTTCCCTCAGGGGAAAAAATAAAGGGAAGTAACAGTGTGACCACAAGATACTGAGTAGACTCTATTGAGCAGAGTTTAGCAAACTCTAATGGATGGTGGGTTCACCATCCAGAGGACCTTCATTCACCTCTACCTTGTGTATGGTGCTTGAGCTGGATATGAGGCTTAAAAATATTTACCGTAACCCACAATTTCCTTGAGCAGCTTATTTCAGCTTTCTGATTACAAAAAATTATTTGTCTAACAGAAGCTATGCAGCTAACAGAGATGCCACAAAGATTTCAAAATAACAAGAATTAGTTGTGAATAAATAGATCAATATAGAGTGGTGAATAGACTTCTCAATTACATGTCAAAGTTAATAAATAAAAAAGAGTACAGCTATTTTATACTGAGAAGAAAGAATGCATGCACAAAAGTAATTCATTCAAGTTTGTGACCCAGAGTACTTGTAGGTGTCTAGTGATTTTGGGCACCCTGCACTAGACTTAAAGGGTTGAGTTTTTAGAGCCTGGTTATTCAGGCTTTTTTTTTTTTTTTTTTTGAAAGATGAAGACGCTACAAAAATTACATCCAAAATTAGTGGGTTTGAAAGGGCTAATTCCATTTTGCCAATGTCAGCCGTGATAGACATTATATCCTGCAGCAAAGATTTTCAAGTCATTTGTAATAGGTTTTCAATAATGTTGCAAAATATGTGCAAGTCATAACTTAACTGCATTGCTTGTACATTTTATGTCTAATTAATTATAGCTTGTCTAAAATATTATGATGCTCCTTTCACATGCTTAGAATTTAATTAATTTGTAGTTTACATGCCTCTAATAATAAATGTCTCTCCATGATCTTGGTCCAGAGACTTATAAAAGTGCACAGCTCTTCACCAGCTTCAAAGGTAACTGTATCACTGACAGTGGTAAAGTTTACTAAGTCCTACAAAAACTGTCTCCTTCACATGACCTTTGATGAACATGTTGTATGAAAGGTAACAGGCAGTATTTATTGACTACCCATGTGAACAAAAGCACTGGTTGCACTCAGACTCCCTTGTAAAGCCTGTGAACCAGGTAGTAACTTGCCAGCACTGGCCTGGGGATTCATGTTAGGGCAGTAAATAGCCCATGTCACTTCCCAGGCAGAAAATTTAACACAAAAAATCATCCAAGTTGGCTGAATACACTTCATCCTAGTGACATGTCTCCTCTTACTACCTGTTGGGATAGGAGCTGCTTTTCTAATTATAGCATCCTGAAGACTTATTCCAGCCTCTTTTCAGGACCAGTAAACTCAGTCAGTCAGTCAAATATGTTTTTAAACATTGTCTGATAGAAACAGCTTGGAAAAAAACATGAATATTTTGCTCAGAGGAACAAAAAAACAGGGACCATATATTCCTTTGGCAGGATTTGCTAAACACTGTGCCATTATAGAATTATACAGTCATGTTTCTTGCTAAGGATAGCAGCTGTCTAGAGGAACCCAATTAGGTAACTTGGCCATCTACCCAGCTAATCAGAAATCCTCATGTTCCTATTTTTCCTCACCATCAATGACACTACCAGAAGGTGCAGCAAACTGTTTCCATGATCCACAGAAAGCCTCCCTCTCTGCCATGCTGTTGGGATTGAGGGACGAGCATTTTTTTCCTTTTAAATCTGAAGCTACACACACTGCTTGAAAAATGAGTGACTGTCTGGGTGAACGCTCTCTGCTGGGGAGTTAGAAGTGAGGTCAATGCTGATTCACCCTCATGAGAGAAAGGCGGTCTAGTGGTTGACACAGTGCCTTGGGCTGCAGGTTCAGGCCAGGCAGGCAGCAATGTCCTCTGTGACCTGGACTTCACTTGCCTGTAGTTCCCTCTCTGAGACTGTACGTGCTAAAAGGGTTCACAAAACAGCTGGATATATTCGTGGAAGAAAGACTTGCAAGGCCCTTATATGCAATGATGCCTGTTGGGCTCCCGAAGTCCCTGCAAATTGTTGGAGGATGGCACAGTATTTTGGGGAATCATCCCTGTGGCTTTCCATGTCCTTCTGCTCTGCCCTAGGTATCCACTGCCAGAAAAAAGGTAGGGACTGAACGGACTTCTGGTCTGACCTTACACATAAAAGAGGAAAGCTGTGTTTTCCCACCTGCCTGGGGAATGCCTTTTGCCTGGGGAGGGAGCACTGCTGCCCTGTCTCCTCCAGCTGCTGTGGACCTGGCCCTTCGCATGCCCTCATGCTCCCACCAACCCTGTATTTGTCTCATTACAGTATTTATACCACTACAGTCAGGTTACCCCATCACAGAGCAGAAGCTTCCAGGAGTGGTGGCTCAGCAGAACATCCATAGTTCAAAAGCTCAGCCCAGGTCACTCTTGCTACAGCACTGTATCCCTTCTTTCTCGTTCAGTAGAGATCTCTGTTCTACTAAGGTGCACAACACCCAGATTTATTTTGCCAGTGTTACAAAATATATGAGCTGATACAACAACCAGTTTACACCAAGGCTGCAGGAAAAAAGGTTGTAACTTTCTATCAGAGCCACAGCTCCTTCACAGAACAGGAGGTTTCGCATGAGGGAACCACAACACATAACCACTTAATAAAAACAACCCGAGCCCACCAGGGAACTGCCAGAATTCACAGGTGTTGTGCTGGGAACAGCAATCCAACCCTCACGGTCAGCACAGAACCATTAGCAAACACACTAGTAGTTAATATTTTGAGGTTGTTTTAGCTTCATTTGTGTATCTTGATAGGTGACATTTTCAAGACTCTACAAGTCTCTGCTGAGTTGGACGTATTATTAATTGTGAACATGCAGCTGAACTTTGCAAAATCCTTACATGACAGAGAAATAAAGGAGCAAAGTTCCCAGAGTCATTTATGCAAGGAAGGTTATTCCCTGAGGTTTTTTATCAGCCTTCCAGTCCCATTCAACCAGAGGCAATTGCCTTGTGCTGCTACTGCAAAAATGGATCTAGAAACCTACCTCTGCCTTGACCAGGGATCAGCTCCCTGCCCTTTGCCCAAGTCCATTTTCTCATTCATTTCTATTATTGCAGCTAAATGTGGGTGGGAGTTTTCTCCTGGGTGATGTTCCTGGCAGGTATAACCTCATGTGGGTGTTTGTTCCTCACTGGCTCCCTGGCTGCCCAGCTCTCAGCAATGGGGATGCCCATATGGTCTCTTCCCTGATGGTGCTCCAGCAAGGAAAGCCAAAATCCTGCAGGACAATTGGCACCGTCCCTACTTCCAGGCACCCTGCAGATGGACATGGGCAAGATGCTAGTCAGAGCCAGGCCTGCAAAGGGATAAATGGAGGACTGTCATTTGAAGCACTGATGTAAAGTAGGAGCTGGACAACAGGTTTCATCAGTGTCATGTCTGGAGCTGCTGGTGACTCAGGTGGATGTGCTGACAGCGGCTGTAAGGGACAGCTGAAATTGGTCTTGAGTAACACCTGTGAATAAGTGTCTCTGAGACTCCTGCAGACATTTTAATGTAGGGAACTTCCTGATGGCCACATATAGAAGCAACCTTTGCAATTGGCGCCCTCCTGAAAAAGCTACTGAGGACAAACTTCCCCTGCTCCAGCATCGTGCTTGCCCAGCTCTTCACCAGGAGGAGCACAAGTCCTGAGAGGCTTAAAGCTGTTGTTACCCAGAATGAGACAAATGGGGGAAAAAATTTACTAAACAGTTGTTTCAGCAGCTGAGATGGCTGGTTTGGTTTCTTAGCAACTGTGGGAAAAGAAGCTGCTTGAGATCTGAGCTGCCTGGTCAAATCCAGCAGGCACCCCTCCGTGGAGGACTGCCCTCCTCCTCTCTGCTCATAAGCAAAGGCAAACTGCACAGCTGGTGGAAAGCTCTCCCTGCGCAAGGGAGGATGGCTGTATTGGGTTTGTGTAGCAAGGTTTTGGCAGCAAGGGGGCTACAGTGGTGGCTTCTGTGAGAAGCTGCTAGAAGCTTCCCCTGTGTCCAACAAAGGCAATGCCAGCCAACTCCAAGACGGACCTGCTGCTGGCCAAGGCTGAAGCCTTCAGTGACAGTGGTAGCACCTCTGGGATAACAGATTTAAGAAGGGGGAAAAAACCAACCAGGGACACAAACTGCAGCTGGAGTGAGGAGTGAGAATATGTGAGAGGAACAACTCTGCAAACACCAAGGACAGTGAAGAAGGAGGGGGAAGAGGTGTTCCAGGCACTGGAGCAGAGATTCCCCTGCAGCCCATGGTGAAAACCATGGTGAGGCAGGCTGTCCCCCCTGCAGCCCATAGAGGTCCTCGGTGGAGCAGATATCCACCTGCAGCCTGTGGAGGACCCCACGCTGGAGTAGGTGGACTCCCAAAGGAGGCTGTGACCCTGCAGGAAGCCCATGCTGGAGCAGGCTCCTGGCAGGACCTGTGGCCCCGTGGAGAGAGACGAGCCCACGCTGGAGCAGGTTTGCTGGCAACACTCATGACCCCATGGGGGACCCATGCTGGAGCAGTCTGTTCCTGAAGGATTGCACCCCATAGAAGGGACCCGCACTGGAGCAGTTCATGAAGAACTGCAGCCAGTGGGAAGGACTCATGTTGGAGAAATTCATGGAGGACTGTCTCCCATGGAAGGGACCCCACACTGGAGCAGGGGAAGAGTGTGAGGAGTCCTCCCCCTGAGGAGGAAGGAGCAGCAGAGATGACTTGTGATGAACTGACCGCAATCCCCATTCCCCGTCCCCCTGCACCACTCAGCAGGAAGCGGTAGAGAAAATCGGGAGTGAAGTTGAGCCTGGGGAGAAAGGAGGAGTGGGAGAAAGGTGTTTTAAGATTTAGTTTTTATTTCTCATTACCCGACTCTGATTTGATTGGCAATAAATTAAGTTAATTTCCCCAAGTCGAATCTGTTTTGCCTGTGATGGTAATTGGTGAGTGATCTCTCCCTGTCCTTATCTCGACCCACAAGCCTTTCATTATATTTTCTCTCCCCTGTCCAGCTGAGGAAGGGAGTGATAGAGCGGCTTTGGTGGGCACCCGGTGTCCAGCCAGGGTCAACCCACCACAATGGCAAACAAGCCCACCTCTCTCTGCTGAGGCATGAGGAGACAAGCTACTCATTGGAGTCTGTGGTTTCTCCAGACATGGAAAGGTTGCTTGGGGTTAGACTGCTTTTCGTTTTAATGAGCATGGAAAGGATGAGGAAATCTTGCACTAACAGCTGCAATCAGTGACATTCCGAAGTTGCACCCGAAATAGGAACGGCAGCAGAGGAGAAGTCAGACTGCAGCTCCTCTGTGCCTCAGTGGCAAGGCAGGGCCAGAGGGGAGCAGGAGGATACTCCTGCAGCTCTGGCCATCAGCCACTCCAAGTCTGCAAACTAAAAATGAGCCTGACAGCTTGGTGCAGCAACAGCCCGGCATCCTCCTGCACAAGGCATTCTCCTCCTCTCCTGGCAATGCAGGTGGCTCAGTTACAGCAATCTTTAAAGGTTGATGGCTTGTGATCACTACTTTTGAGTGAAAAGCTGCTGATGGCTGTTTTCTCTGTTTTCTCAGTGATCAGCAGTGTCAGTCTCTCGCAAGTCCCTTGAGCAAATCCACAGAGAGAAAGGGCTGATTTTTGCCACTTTCAGATTTCAGCGAGCATCTGCACTGGAGCAGGTTTCGGCAGTGGTGCAGAATTTGTGAGGGTCTATGTACTGGAGCAGCCATTTCATTGTTTTGGTTTCTCAGGGACAGTGTTTAAATTGTTTGAATTTATGCCTGTTACTGACATACTGGCCATGCTCATTGCTAATAGCTTATTTCCATCCATACTAACACTATCTCATTCATTGAGATAGGAGGATGCTGACCTGTAGTTAATCCTACACATCCCTGACTTTTAATTTAATGACTATTAAATATTAATGGGAGCAGAGAGTGGAAGTCAGATCACCTTTTCAACAGCTTAGTGTCCCCATCACCAGGCTACAATGTCATCCTTGATCTTGCTTTTTTTTTCCCTTTCTCCCAGTTTCACTTACAGGACAAAGCAAGCTACATTTTATAGAAGGCTTTGCACTCAAGCAGCTAGTGCAAGGATTAGAGCTGAACCAGGATCTCCCAGCTTTTTGGTGGATGTTCAGACCACCACACTGCTGGATAAAAAGGGCGTTGTTTTGTCCAGATCCCGGGAGAGGGCCCTACACCCCAGCCCAGAGGCTATGCTGGGGAAGAGGGGAACACACACAAACACAGGTACCCATGACCCAGACTCACCCCACTGATGCTGAGCAGAAAATAATTCAGTAGTCAAGGAGAAATGTAGAGGATGTCTGGCAGTTACAGCCCTCCCCAGGGCATGGATCTACCAGGGCCTACCTGTGCATAGTTCAATAAATAAACTACTGCCTAGTGCAGAGGGTGGACCCAGAGGCTCTGCTGCAAACCTTTGCCACTGCAGTGCCATATGCCCTGTTTTGTTCCCAGCCTGGTGGTGGGAAAACTCTCTCGGCTGGTCTGGGGTACAGGAGTGAATCCTCCCTTCCAGAGGAGAGAGCTGAACATCACCCTTTCAGTTTCATGATGAGTATTGTAATGTTTTGATTCTCACAGGAAGAACCATTGCTTCTCCTGGTCATGCTTCAACAAAAGAAAGCCATGTCTCCCACATGACCATCCAGACAACATTTCATTTTCAAGCCTTTATGTTTTGGGACAGCAGGGGACAGTGGTGGTGGTAGTGTAGGGATCTCTTCCTCTACATATTCCCATGACTGTTTTTCTCATGGTCAATTCTTTGGCCTCAGGCAGTTGTGACGGCATCCTCACAACAGCCATATCTAACTGCTTGAAGTATTTGTCTGTGCTTAAATCTATGTATCTTCAGATGATGATATTTTTCTGATTATACAGCTAATGAGATAAAGCAGAACTCAATCAAAGCAGCTGGGCTTGAAGTGCATTAATACTTAATACTACCTTTTACTATTGTAATTATGACTTATTTACTTCTTAAATTGCTATCTGGTTTATTTATCTGTATGAGAGACATTACTCAAGAGTATCTTTCTGACTATAGTGTTTTATTTTTGCAGAAAAATGCAGGCATTTAGTAAGATGGAAATTACTTCCTTATTATTTAAAATTAATTCAGTCTGTCAAAATGAGCTCATTGCCATGCACAGTGCTTCCTTTTTAATTCAGTCTCAGCCTTTCTAGCAATTGAAATTCTGCACTGAGATGATGTACAGAGCAGGCTTTTTATACATATTAAACCCTACATATTAGGAGGATTAAGGCTGCATATACTTTTTAGAGTAGGGCACATAATTATGAAACAAGTTTTGTAGCAGGGATAAAAGAATGTCAGTTTTTCGATCAGTCTTGTAAACTGCTTTGCTAGCCAAGAATGAAGCTGCAAGGATGCCTGATGGGAATAGAAGGGACTCTGTTGCCTGCTCCTGCAGGACTCCAAATTTTGCTAAATCAGGACAAAAGTAGAGAAAATATTTACATATAAATAATTGGGATGCCAGTGCTCCCTCCTTTTCTCTTCTTGGAATAAAAAAGAAGAGAATAGAAAGCAGAAGAGGACAGAGGAGATTGAAACTTGTGATGGGAATAGGAAGATAAAACCTTAATAAAGGGAGAAAAGTACCTGTCACCTGCAAAGGGAGCAAAGAATCATAGAGTCATAGAATCATTTAGGTTGGAAAAGACCTTTAAGATGGAGTCCCACCATAAACCTAGCACTGCCAAGTCCACCACTAAACCATGTCCCTAAGCACCACATCTACACATCTTTTAAATACCTCCAGGGATGGGGAGTCCACCGCTTCCCTGAACTACAAGCTTGTTCCAATGCTTGAAAACCCTTTCTGTGAAGAAATTTTTCCTAATATCCAAACTAAACCTCCCCTGGTGCAATCTGAGGCCATTTCCTCTTGTCCTATCACTTGTTACTTGGGAGAAGAGACCAACAGCATCCTCGCTACACCCTCCTTTCAGGTAGTTGTAGTCCAGCGACACATTCTCCTCTGAGCCTTCTTTACTCCAGACTAAACAACCCCAGTTCCCTCAGCCACTCCTCATAAGACATGTGCTCTAGACCTTTCACCAGCTTTGTTGCTTTTCCTTGGACATGCTCCAGCACTTAAATGTCTTTCTTGTAGTGAGGGGCCCAAAACTGAACACAGGATTCAAGGTGACCATGGAAATTATTTTCCTATTCAGTGACTGAATCAAAAAAGTCATTACAAAATTTTCAATCATTTTGGGCATACTATAGACAAGATATTCAGTGTCGCTCCTATCTCCAAGAAGGAGGATGTAGGGAGCTATAGACATGGCAGTGTTACCTCAGTCCCTGGGGAGGTATTCCAAACACATTTCCAAATACAAAAAAAAATACACAAAGGACAAGAATATGATTGGAATTGGTCAGCATAGACTTACAAAGGGGAAATCACAGCTGACAAGTCTGAAAAACTAGTACGGTGATATGACTGCCTCAGTGGTCAAGGGGAAAGCAGAGGACATTGTTTACCTTGACTTTAGCAGGGCTTTTGGCACTGTTTGCCACAGCAACTTCAAAGACAAGCTGATGAAGTATGGGCTAGATAAGTAGACCGTGAGGTGGACTAAAAACTGGCTGAGCTGCCAGGCTTAAAGGGCTGTGATCAGTGGCACAAAGTCCAGCTGGATGATGAGGCAGATAAAAAAACTGGGAGAAGTGGTTGATGCACCAGACAGTTGTGCTGTTATTCAGGGGACCTCAACAGGCTGGAGAAATGGGTGGACAGGAACCTCAGGAAGTTCAACATAGGAAAACCCCATGTCCTGTACCTGAGGAGGAACAACCCCATGCACCTGTATATGCTGGGGGCCACACAGCTGGAAAGCAGCTTGATAGGAAAGGATCTGGGGTTCTAGTGGACACCAAGCTGACTATGAGCCAGCAATGTGTCCTCGTGGCAAAGCAGGTTCACAGGATCCTCTGTTCAGCACTGGTGAGGCCACACCTGGAGGGCAGTGTCCTGTGTTAGGCTCCTCAGTGCAAGAGAGATGTGGACATACTGGAGAGAGTCCCATGAAGGGCCACTGATGATGAAGGAACTGGAGCATCTCTCCTGTGAGGAAAGGTTGAAAGACCTGAGGCTGCTCAGCCCAGAAAAGAGAAGACTCAAGGGGGACCTTATCAGTGTGTATAAATACCTAATGGGCGGACAATAAAGAAGACATAACCAGACTCTTCTTGGTGGTGCCCAGGGACAGCATAAGACACAACAGACACAAACTGACATGCAGGAAATTCCATTTAAACATAAGAAAAAACTTTTTTTACCACGAGCATGGTCAAGCACTGGAGCAGGCCGCCCAGAGAGGCGGTGGAGTCTCCAACCTTGGAGATACTGAAAACCTGACTGGACACGGCCCTGAGCAGCCTGCTGCAGTTGATCCTTCTCTGATCAGTGGGGTAGGACTAGACATCCCAGAGGTGCCTGCCAATCTCTGCCATTTTCTGAGTCTGTGACACTGAAACAAGATAACAGCAAGGAACTGGCAGATGGAAAATATCAATTTTGGTTTAAGGATTTGCAATAAAAGGCAAGTAAGAAACAACATGTTGGAGTTGCCGGAGAGATGCAGTGGTGAGCAGGGGTGCAAACAGGTCTCCCCATGGGGTCACCACTGCAGCAGAGGCGGTGTTGAAGCCCACCCCACCTATGGCTGCATCACAGCAGGAGGGCAGCATCTCCCACTAATGCTTTGTCAGTCAGTAAAAGCTGATGCAAATAAAGCCTAGTGGCAAGAGCAGCCAGCTTCAAACCCAAGTCTTGGGGCCACCCATCCCAAAACCAGCTCCCTTGCCAGTGGGCACCAGCGCTAACACATTCCCCATCCCTGGAATCTAAAACCTCAATAACTGCAGATGTGCTTTAACTTACGCTGCTTCGGTGGATGTTTCTGGTGAAATGTGCACCAAGGAACTGCTAAAGTGCCAAAACTGTGTAGATAAGAGTCCGTGAGAAGAAGTCAGAGATTTCTTTTCTCCCATATTCAGTCTTCTTTGTCCCACCAGCTATGGCATTCCTCCAGCAGCGCATCCAAGGTAGGAAGCACATCTGGGCTTTTATCTCCCTTTTTGCATTTTGTTTCAGGTGTTTGCAATTAGCTAAGGATCCTGCCACCAAACTATTTTGAGACAGCAAGGTGTTGGTTTGTGCAGATATAACACAAATTACTGTGAATCATCAGGAGCATTTTAGAGATACAGTTTCTGAGGTTAAAACAGACTGTGTTTTAATTTAAAGTATTTCATCTGTGCATTGCAAAACAATATAGAAAAAAACCAACATTTTTCAGATAAACTAGTAGATTTTAATCTTTTTTTTAAAATAAAGTCTGGTAACTTCAAAATATTGTTTAATGAAGGATCCTAAACCTGAGAAGTTTTTTTATTATTATTTTTGAACGCTTAATAACAGTTTCTGGCATATTCCAGTTTGACACTGTTTTGAATTATATTACAAATAACATTAATTAATTTTCTTAGTAATGCCACTTATTTTGAAATTACCAATATTGCTGTGAGTGAGCTGGTAACTTTAGGTACAGCACTCCCCTCTAGTGGGTAAAATCAGACCATCCCGATTTTGCAGGACCTGCTGTATCCTGCTCACTAGCACTGGCTGGAAATGAAAGCTTTGCTTTTCCCTCAAATATCCTGAAGACTCTGAGTCGATTTTATCTTTTTATCGTCTGTTATTTATTTATGGTATGGGAAGGATAGAGGAGCACTCACAGGGGGTATGCGAAGCTCAGGTTCAGCTCCTATTTGCGAGCCTTTGTTCAGAGCAGCAATTCCCTACATGCCCTAGAAATCCTCCTGCTAAAAGTGCCATCAAAGCTAGCAAGTTTTGCTTGAAATACTTTATTTCCACAAGCCATTTTGGAAGCTAAAATTATTTTTTAAAAACTCAAAATGAGACTAGTCAATTCATGAAGGACAAGTTCACCAGAGATCACCATCCAGCTCCTGGCTCATCAGCTCATCTAAACCCACCCAAACCCTTATGCACTGTCATTTTCTGATTCAAAATTATGCCCTTGTAATGTTTCCCTGTTCTGTGATCAAGAGGCAGTGATGTTTAGGTTTTAGGAAGCCATTATGGTCAATATAATAAAAAGTATCCCCTCCCCAAAACCTACGTCTGCCCATTTGTTATATGCTGCAGCCATAAGGCAGAACTGTTTCTAACACCACCCCCCCCCCAATCTTTTTTTTTTTATTTTTCCCTTACATAATTGTGGTCATGTTTTTAACTAAGTTAAAATCAGGTGTTCCACTGAGCTCCTCAACAGCTTCCTGAATTTTGTGATCTATCCCATCAATTGACAGAAATCAGAGCATTGTCTCTGATGGTACCACGTACACTGAGCACAAGCCACAGATATTTGCATGAACTAATTTATCTCTTAAAAATATTTCTTCTTGACTGAAGCATAAATTGCCTTTACCCTAATGTGCTATATAATGAATTGCATTTGAAATATGTTTATTTTTAGCAAACAAATGCTAATGGGAGCCTGCTGTTAAAAATAGACAGTACAGTTGGCACAGAAATAAGGGCTGGGGAATCTTTCTTTCCCTGATCAGCGGAAATGCCCTCTGTGTAAGTCATGTGGGGAGAAAGCATGATATCCCTATGGAAGTTAGTCCCTCCAAATGGGGAAATTGTGAACAGCAAGTCACCACTTGTCACCTGAGCCCTGGCTTACAAATAGCCTCTGCAGTCCAGGGTCTCCAAGGAGCTGTCATACCTCCTTCAGGGGCAAGAGGCACAAGATGGAGACAGTAACTCTTTATTTTCCTCTCTCACTGTTGGATGTCTGTGAATGCAATATGGGTTCTAAATGTGCCTCCAGCTGTGCCAGGCTGCAGCAAGTGAGGACACTTTGGTGGGGAAACCACTGTGGGGCCCCCAGCATGGCCTTCTCCCACTCATCCTCTCTCAGCAGCTGCTCTGCTGGCCAACAGGCTTTATCCTAGACAGGCTTTTCCTAGTGTCTAAGTGAAATATCCCTCACTGCACTTGAAGCCCATTACTTGTCACCTCCCCAGAGAGCATGATTTATTCCTTCCCCTTTCACGGCAGCTTTTTTCATAGGTAAGAGTGTTATGTCCAATAAGTCTCCTTTCCTCTAGGCTAAACAGCTCAGTTGCCCATGTTTTCTCTCACATTAAAATTTCCAAGGCTTCTGACCGCTCTTGTTGCTCTGCTCTTGTCTTTACCCAGTAGGTCCACTTCTCTTTTACAGTCTAGTGCCAAAAAAACAGCCATGCAGCTGAGGCCTTGCTGAGTAGCCTGGTAGAGTCACTGCACATCTTAGCAGATAATATTCCTGCTTACACATCCTGGTAGGGCATCTGTATTTTTTCACAGCAGAAGGGCCACATGGACTTATGTAGTCAGTTGGTCCCTAACTTACATTTTGTACAACTCCTTCTGCCCATATACATATCATTACTGAATTGTGTCCTATTTTTTCATGCTATTTCTCTAATTCATTATAAATGCTAAGTACTATTTCTGTCCTACAACACTCTTGCATTCCCTCCTGCAAATGGAAGAGGAGATCCCCTATTCCATTGGCAATCCTCTGTTCCATTACTGAAGTGGTTAATGAAAGTAGTTTAACAATATCAGACATAAAACAGATTTCCATGAAACTGATAAATGCAGTCCTTCAGCTGGACAGTGAATCACTGATCACAACTCTGAGAGTATGTCTTCCCAACAAGTTTTGCATTTATTTTCATTGCAGTTTATCTAAATAGTGTTTTTGGATTGTAGGCCCAGTGATGAATACTGGAGACAAGACTTGCAGGGATGGTTCAAGTCCTTTAGTAGACTGGCTTATATAAGTGGAAAACAGATAACGTTCCAAGCTGCCCTGGGAACTGCTTCATGGTGGATCATGGAAGAGCTTGCCCATCCCTCCCAAGCCACATAGAAGATATGTCCTTCAGCTTCCCATAAAATAGCCTAATGCACATCTGCTCCTCTGCACGCACCATTCATCCCACCCAGAGCAAGGCCCTGGTTTGCGACCTCTGGAACAGTGGGTTTCCCAGGCATGGGAGTTATGGAGAGCAGGGATCTCCCCCTCAACAGCAGCAAAGGTCATGGCAGAGTCCAAGACCACCTACTCTCAGGGCTGAACATCTGCCAGTCTCCAACAGGTCCTTGCACTAGGGCTCTTCTGGTCCTGGATAATTTTGCATTGAAAGCACACAGTTACACCATCAGAAAGGGTGCCCACCACACTAGAAAGGGCTCCTTTTAGGAAGGACTATGCTAACTTTCCTGTGAGCAGCTTTCAGCCACAGACAGGGAAGTGCTTTAGAAGTGCAGTGTGACACAGGCCTGTTCATGCAGACTCAAGTCAGGAGACCAGCAGCTGCGGCTGTTTCACTGTGGAAGCACTGCGGGTTTTTTCTGCCCCCTAAACTTGTACAAGCTCTGCTCACAGAGATTACAAAACTAATTTTGAGCATTATTTTCCAGCATTTTACTTGAAAGATAAGTTCAAGTAGGGCAGTACCTCCTTCTTTCTTTCAAAAGATGTTATACGCTGAGCTCTAGCCAACAAACACTGCCTTTATTTGGCAAAAAAAAAGACCCTGTTTTCATGGAGGACCAGACAAGAAAGCCCAGTCTGAGTCTTTGCTAGTTTAAAATTACCTTTAAAGCCTGAAAATTAAAAGCTTAACTAGGGAAATTCCAAAATCCTGAAAAACAATCTAGTAAATATGATTTGTTTATTTCATATATAACCAAGAGAAGATTCTTATCTTTGGAAAAAAGCCCTTGATAGGTCCACAGTCCTTCTCATTATCATATGATCTTAGGAGTTCAGTTGGCTCTACTGAGTCAAAAAGGAACAAGAAAGGTCCAAAAGGGTTTCCAGGAGATGTAGATTGTAACAGAAATCATGGTTACATAAAAAGCACTAGGTTAAGGAAAGTAAAACTGATTCTTTATGTACAGACTTTAGCATTTCCTGGAACCAAACCCATTACTTCATAATTCTAGACTGCAGCCTAAATTGGGGTTATAATAATCAGAAGTTAGGAATCCAAATTAAAGACAATTTACCCACAGTGGCATGTGTTTCATTAGTAGGTAAAATGAAGAATCAGTATTTTATGACCAGCCACATATTTGAGTCATGTGTCATGTTTTATCCTTAGATGTTGAAGTTATTTGACAGCTCTAAAGTAGAAGGAAGCAAAACAGAAAAGAAGTTTTTTGCCGGTGTCACACTTTGAAATTTAACAGGTAATAGTCTACAACAAGCAATTAAAACACATTGGTCTCTTTTTACAGAACAAATTCTACTCTGTGGGGCCTGAAGGAAATGTATCTCATAAATTTGCTATTTTTATATACAAAGACAACATAAACTACACTTTCCCTGCATGAAAAAAGCAGAAATGCTGCTACTTAGCAATGTGCAGATGAATACTGATTTTGGCACTTTAAATAATAAGGAAGCAGCAAGATCCACCTGCAGATCGTCAACGCTTGTCCTCTGCTGGGGTCCAGCTACTGAGTCCTCAGATACCAGTCTCAGTGGAACCACAGACCTATATAGGAACATACCCATATGGAATATACTGCATATCTATCGTCCAGATAAAAAGCACAACAAAGGAAGGAGATTAGATTATATAAAGAGGAGGAAAGAATGAAAGTGAAAAGCCTGTGCAGTTACCTAAAGGTTTAGAAATGTCACAAATGTTTATGCTATTTTTTTTTCCATTTTTCAACTCTGAATCACATGTTCCACTTGAATCTCACCTTTTTTTTTTTTAAAAAACCCCTCTGTTCCTCATAATTGCAAAGAAAATCCCTAGCTCTCAGGAAACATGAGGTAAATAGGAAAGAAATCAGACTTTTCAGAAACTCATGTTTGTACGTCTCCCTGGTTTGAGATGGTTTGTGGCTCATTAAGACTTTCTGGAAAACAAGGATTTCATTTTATGAGCAGTGTTGACAGGATGGGTCTTCCGTCTCTTCTGGTGTGGAACAAAAAATGAGACATTTTCATTTTTATTTGGTTCTGTAGGTAGTTATTGGAAAAGAGCCAGTTTCCAAAGTAACCAAGACATTGTTTATCAGAGCATTTTTCTTCCATTTTCCACACCCCCCTTGAATAACTCCTTTGATGTAATAAAAACAAGAAGCACCTGAGAAAATTTCAGTCTCAACAAATTGGTATTTTGCACTGAAAATCCCTTCAATATAAAGTTCTTATGGGCAATACCAGGGAAGACCAGAAGAGTGAAGAAATTTGAATTACTGCATTTTTTCTTGTCTACAAGCAATCAATAAGATAGCAATGGGATTTAAGAAATACCTTGGAGAAGAAAGAGGAGGGACACATGGTGCAGGGGTTGTAGGAATGACCACCAAGCTTATCTCCAGGGATCGGTGACCCATCACTTTGGGAACTCCATAAGACAACCTCATTTACCTAACTACAACCATAACTAATGCTTTCCATAATATTGCCTACATGGAGTGAGCCACTGCACCACCACAGATGCTCGGGTCCATGGCACCGAATGCTCAGCAGCATGTTGCAGCAGCAGCCCAAGATGGGTGCTAGGCCACCTGTCCCTATGCACCACAGCTCTGCACAACTGCCTTGTCAGGCATGTCAGAAAAAAAGGAGATTTTTCTTTTTCCTTGAGTTTTTGCTTATTTTTTAATTCACTGGGACAGAAGCAGCAGCTTGGCTCACCCTGGCTGCAGGGACTTTGCCACCAGCAAGCCTCTGTCCTGCAGTCTCAGAAAACCAGGCAGCCTTTGCCCTTCCCCAGCGCTGGGGGTATCTGAGAGGACATGACCGCTAGAAAAGGACTCCAAATGAGGAGATGTTTCAGTGTCTGAAGCGATGAAATATTTAATCCCTGCTCTCTCCAGGATATTCATCATCACAGATTTACTTATCTGCCGCTCACTGACAGCAGCGGCTGACAAGGACAATGACAGCTGACATACATTAACCCAGCCGCACAACACAAGCTATCACTCCAGAGCAGAAATCCATCATTATTATTTAAGCACCAAGGAGGTGTCTCGGCTGGTGCAGATACTAAACGCAGGCGGTACCTCCACTGAAAAGTTGACACCACTAGAGTCACCAAGGGGCTCTCGGCATGACCCTGAACCCTGTGAGCCCTGACCAGCCCGGCGCCAAGGGCACACACAGCGCCGCCTGTGCTCCCACCGCTGACCCGGCCCGTGGCGCTCACTGCAAGGCCATACCCTGATGGAGGACAATGAGAGGGAAGGATGGACAAAAATCACTTGTTTAGGGTGGGAGCGTGGAAGACAGAGCTACTGAAGGCTGTAGGTAGAGCGAAAGGCATTACTGCACAGCTCCTTGGGGAATGCTGCTGTGGCTGTAACTGTGCAAACCAGACTCGTTCTCTCTTTGTCCAAGTTCTCCCCTTTTTTATTGATGAGCTCCATTTCTATAGCAGTGTTGTCTTCTTTACCTATTGTGTTGTTCTGAACTATTAGTGTCTCTGAGGTAGGGGTAAGAGTTTTGAGGAATGCTGGTGAAACTGGATTTTTGTTTGAGGTAGTGGGATGGGGTTTTTCCCCTTCCCTGTTAGTGTTTTCCACCAGGCTGGTTGCTTCGTGAGACTGGCCTGCTGTCTCTTGCTGTTACAATGTCATCCTTATGTTGAAAGCTGGCATTTGCACAAGAATGGCCTTACGATCATTGGTGGGAATAGCCAAACAAGTGGAAAATTTTCCATGTGTGTGTATGAATCAGGTGTAGGGAGGAAGGGGGAAAGAAGCCACCAAGGCTCCTAAGTCCTGGAGCCAATCTTACGCTGTATGAGGTGTGATCCTTCCAGAGGAGGGAATAAGGTGGGCTATTCGCAGAGCTACATGGACGCCTCATCCAAGTGTTAGAGAAGGCTCTGCTGGAGAGCAGGAGCTTGTAGAAAAAACTGCCCTTCAGACCACTGATGGTCCTCTCACTCCTGCAAGAGACACCACAGGTTACAAGTGAAGTTCATACAGTTAAGGCTTCTGTATTCATGCCTTCATATAGGCAGGCCTCAAGGATAGGGTTGGATGTGTTGAGATGCTTACAGACTGATTACCTGAAGACACATTTATTTAGTCTCTGCTGTGAGGGCGTCGCGTACCAGAGCCATTGCCAGGAGGGTCTACATGTGGGGAGCGTAGCAGCGTGTGGAAACAGGACAGTGGGGAGAGCAGAAAAGAGCTGCGAAGTGGCACTAGGGAGCTGAAGCAATGCTGGGTGCAGAGGATAGCATATGGGGAACACCTGTGCCTGCAGGACCGCCGCGGGAAGCGGGAAGACGAGGGAGCCAACAGCTTTCCTTCGATGATCGGCTCCCACAGACAGGAGGAAGGCAGTGCTAAGAGTGATGCTCTTTTCATTGCCACCACCGTTTCATACGTGCCGCTGTTGCTAAGCCTAATATGCCTAAAACTGCAGGGCTTGCTGGATACGCTGGGTTGTCACCTTCCTGTTCTGAACCAGAGGAGAAGGAGCATGACCAGGATGCTGTACCACACCCATCATTCAGGGCTACTGCAAATCAGCCTGCTTTCCTGCACGCTTTTCAGACAGCAATTTCCTAACACTGCCCTCCCCTTCTCTTGGAAGGGTTTTATTTTTTTCTCTGCAGTGCTAATCACAGTCTGCCGTCTGTGCTGAAAGCTCTTCAGGGAAGGAATCTCCTCTCTTTTTTTTTTTTTTTTGCAAGAGTGCACTTAACACTCCTACAGCAACACAGAAAAAATGTTTAAGAGAATAATACAAATTAATAGCAATAATAAATCCTTATATACTGTCCAAAGCCTGTGTAAATCAGTTTTGCAACAATCCTGCAGGACAGCTGCAAGATGACTGAAACAATGCCTTCAAGACCACAAGCATCCAACATGCTTCTTGCTGCAGATCAAACAGGTTTCCATGACAGATGGCAGTCACCAAAAACCTCACCCTCACCTTAGACCCTGGCATTGCCATCTCCCAAATCCAGCCACTGTTCTAGCTGAATATCACCTAACGCCACAGAGATTTCTTCAGTAGTTTTACATGTAATCTCATAGTTTTGGAAGTGTTCATGGGCCTTAGGCACAGCCCCAAATACTTCCGATTTGCTTAGACAGTATATAGTTAATTAATATTCCTGTGCTCAGGTAAGCTAATCATTAAGCCACAGCTTTGAAACCTCAGACTAAAGCTTCCCAGATCCCTGTCTTTGTGCTGCCCATACACATGTATCTTGGCAACTATACCTTTCACAGAGGCAGAAATGGGATCAATGTTCACAGCTCATTAGCAGGTTTTGATTGAGACCCAAGATTAGAGCAGCCAATCACGCCGTGAGGGGTTTATGCTCAGGGTGAAGGACCCACAGCTTTGCCTTGGCAAGCCCATGCCCCAGAGGTGTTCTGGATGAAACCCTCCAGCTGTGGGACCTTTCCCCTCCACGGCAAGCCCCAGCAACCAGAGCCCCACTCCTAGCCCCAGGCCAACCCACTCATCAAATTTTCTCTTTCCACCAGCACAAGGGCCTACAAAGAGAAAGTTTGGAAAATCCCGCATGTACCTTTCCACAGCAGGGAAGCAGACGGAATTGATGCTGTGCTCCCAGGTCACACAGCTTTGGCACTGGCCAAAGAGCAGGGAAATTCATTTCACACACAGAAAAGGAAGTTTAAAATTTTTTATTATTCCACAGCATTTAAGATTCACCAGCATTGATATTTTTACTGTGTTTTCTGAAACGCTTAAAATGAACTCATGTAGATGTTTTCATGAAGTATTATGTTATAATTAAAAAACAGCAAATTATTTCAAGACATTTCATTCACAAAAATGTCATTTTAACGTGCCAGAAAGGCCAGAGAACTGTCATAGCCCTGCTCCTTTCTGTTAGGAGGAAAAAACTCATTATATGAATCATGAAATAATTTGGAGAAATCCAGTCTGTTGAAAAAAAGAGCAGAGCTCCATTTCTTTCACACCAGTAAAATAAGCCCCATTGTAGCAGTTTCCTTATGCAGAGATCGTGGCTAGCACCTTCAAGAATCTACTTCAGTATCTTGGCTTTCTCCCAGGGCCAAACTCCTACTCTGTCTCTGCTGCACAGAAATGCAGGCTCAAGCCAACGTGAAGCTTGAGCACCACACTTCAGTGGGTGACTGGTTCTTCCCAAGCTCAGGCTTGCTCACAGCCCCTGTCAGCGGGTGCTGGCCCCAGGCACTGCCTTCTGCCCTTCCTGATGGCCAAGCCTGGACAAGTAGAGCTTTATATCAATGCCAGTAAGATTTGTTTTCCCAGACCAAAGATGTGCCAACGTCAACTTCTAACATTGCCCAGCACAAGAAAACTCCTGGAAGATATAAAGCCAATAAAGCTAGATATAAACTGTTATTAATGAAATGAAAAAAGCTAGATATAAACTGTTATTAATGAAATGAAAAAACATAAGAGTATACAATGACAATCTAAACATTTTCTGGCTGATCGGCCCAGGACCTTATCGAGGTACCGCCACTGACATGGCTGGATCCTCAGAGGGGCTCTCAGTAAACAAGTACAGATCAAGGTTTGTAACAGTTTTTAAATAAAGGTGATGCAGAGCTTTCTGAGCAGTCTGATCACGCAACTTGAGGGCTGGTGAAACAAACAAAAATACCTATGGATCCTCTGGGTTCCAGGGGAGAAACTGAAAAACAACTCCAGCAAATGTGCAGAATATAAAGAAAGTAAAATATTTTCTCTTTAAACAGTTAAAGAACAGGAAGAGTTTAGGAATTACTGTTCAGGGACTCCTGTTTAGTGACAGCAATTTATTTGACCATCTGGGTAAAGAATGCAGCAAACCACACAGAGGAAATAAAAATAGATGAACAACAAGTAACTGATTTTGCTTGACTCGAGCCTACAACTCTGCAGAGCAGGAAGCTACTTCACGTGAAAGACGTTATTGATGAAGGCATTTCAGCCTCTCTCCAGTCCTTCCAAAAACATACTAGATCTCCAGTGCCAGCAAACCTGTCTTGAGACGTGACTCCCATCCCAAATTTGCCAGAAGCATTACCAAGTACAAAAGACAAATTGATGAGCCTTCTGGAAAGGCACTACCAGAGGAAGGAGCGTCTCTGTGATGCTCCACAGTAAAAGGTAGAGAGGAGCTCCTTTCTTTAGGAGAAAGAATAGGAGGCTTTTTACTGTGTTTATTCATTATCATAAAAATCTTCCTTTTCTCGACAGGCACAGAGAAAATATTGAAACGGAGGAAAACGTTGCCCACGGTTCAGCAGGGTCTGATCACTACATCTCAGTGTTTTGGTACCCACCTCAAGCGGCCAGACAACCTCCTCCCTTGTTCAGGGCACACTGAGCTGTGTGTGATGGTGGCAGAGGGGCGGTCGTGTCTGCTTGGGAGGTACCACAGTGTAGCACCAAGCTGTCCAGCTGAGGGAACCCAAAAGCTGTTGATAGCGAGGCGTAGGCAGCAGAGCCATCAACCGAAGGAGCCCTGTTCCCATCAGCCCAGTCTGGTGCAGGCAGATGACAAGGATGACAGCTACAATTTGCTCCATCCTTGAATAGGTCTCTCTTGTCTCTGCCTGTCGCTATCCTCCTGTCTTTCTCACTGACACATACGCATATGTTGTATTCTTGGAGCTGCATTCAAACCAGAGGAAAGCCACCCGAGCCAGGGATTAAGCAGGGTGGCAGGGAAGCTTGAAGCCTGCCCATATTCGGGGTTTCAGAGCCTGTCACTGCCACTGGGTTATATTTAGGTGTAGTTGAAGGAGGATCCTCTGGAAATAAGAAAATTGTCAGGCTCTGATGAGGTGCCTTCTTTAAGCTGCTCTAACCCTGTTTGTCAGGATTTGCAGTCAAAATTCATCTGCTCCCCCAGGCATGGTCTCGCTGACAAAAGCAGCTAAGCTGACTGCCATACGTAGCTCGTCTCATGCCTTCCCACTGGTCTGGCATGCTCCTTGTATCCCTACACCTAGGTCAGTCAGCCCTTAAGCTGTTTAGCTTATCTTACTGAGCCTTCCCAGTCTGGGGGTGAAATGTTAGGTCTACCTTCTGCAAAGCCATTTGCTCCCCTGTGAAGGCAGCCCTGGTAAACAACCGCATGCCCCAACAGGACTGAAAATATCTGTCCTCAAGCTATGCTCAGACGAGACCTTTGGCAGCCTGATACAAATAACTAATGCACAACTGCCTAATAATTGGATATTTCAGGCTGAAGATTATCTTCTATATGTGGGCAGTAGCTTCTCCCTTCATATCCATGCATGTTGTTAATCACTCTGTGAAGGATAATTATAAGTCCAGAATTCACACACCTCACTTTGTCCATCTCAGACTTAGGTCCCCAGTCTCATCCAGGTCTACAGTCCCACAGGAGCCAATGGCACTCATCCACCCTGGGAACCACCCCAAGATGCATTGAGTCACACCAGGAGGGCCCTGTCCCTCTCCAAGGACTGCCCAGAGCAGCACACCCTATGCCTGACTGTAAGAGAACTGACATTACATGAGATACATCTCCAAGCCCACCCTCCATCTTCTCTCTCCTCCCCAAAAATCTCCTCACCTTTCTCAAAATTTCCATCTGGAAGAGAACAGGAACTCAAAGAAGTGAAGACCACAAATGGGTAGACTGCCCTGACCCACCCTGGGCTCCAGACTTAACTTCCCAATATATCTCTCCTTTAACACTTTGGCACAAGGTGGTCAGATTTAATTGCTCAATCCTTTCTTTTTCTTAATTAATTTGTCTTGACATCCACAATTTTCCCTGCAGACTTTTGCTTACTATCATAACAGCTTCAAAAAACATTCTGTCTGAAGAAATAAAAGAAAACAAACCAGAAAATAATGTTTCCCTGCCATGTCACTCTTCTCCCTCCATAACACACTGCCTACAACCAAACAGCCTCTGAATTGACAGCCATTTCCTCATGCCATGTGTCAGTCTCCACATATAGCAACAGAAAAAGGGGGAAAAAAGCAATGTAAGAATAAATTGGATTTTAAAACTACAAGTAGTGGCCAGAGTCTGGCAGGGAAGGGCAGGACCTGGCCAGCAGGGCAGTCACTGGGAGCATTAAGTGTGCAAGGAGTGTGTGCAATGAGCATAGCTTTAGATCTGCCAATGCACTGTGTTTTTTCTTGGGAATGACAGTATATGGTGCTGGTATCATTGTTGATGGCAAAGGTCTGTCCAGCTGTATCTCATACACAGATACTCCACACACAGCAACCTGGCAAATGTGATCTGACTGTTTTTCTGTTTCTTCTTGGGAAAGGATGTCTAATAAAAAGTCATTCTGTCTGCTCAGTGGTTAATTCTGACCATCTTCACCCCTGTGGCCCTGAAACCATCCTCTCAGATCCTACAAATGCCCTTGTGCAGCCATGAACTGAACCTTTTGCTTGCAAAACAGCCTGGGCCTCCTTTTGACAGACATTTAGAAAATTCTTGGATGCTCCTGAAACCATTTCCAACAGCTCTGGAAACACTTCTACAACCCTGGGAACATTTCCTACAGCCCATGCCCTGAAGTTCAGCTGATGCCACTAACAGGGTATACAAAATGCTGCCCAGCAGTTGAATAAGTCCTACCTTTCCACTCAGCTCTGATTTCACAGGGCTTGCATACCAAATTGGTAAAAACCTTGTCATTTTTAATCTGATTCAATTCTATTTTATTGCAAAGAAGTGCTGCAGAAAAAAAGCCAGCTCACACACCCTTCTGCTGAGATGAGCTTCTCCTCTAATGCCGTATGGACAAAACCATCACACAATTTCAATCCCAAAGTTTTGTGAAAGTTTTAGTAACCCCTCAAGGTTTGCTGTGTACTGTCTTTAACCTCTGCTCTCTCAGGTAGGCTTCAGCAGCAGTGAGTGATGGCAGAGAAGGCAGTTGCCAGATCCTGCTTGCTGGTTTGCCAAGAGGAGAAGGAAATGTGCTTGGGTAGCTCTGGTGTGGACAGGTCATTTATCATGTTTTGTTGAAAAGACGCCAAATGGTCAAACACTGAACGAGGGCTGCTAGCAAAATACTTGGGGAATTTCTGTCCATTCTTCCTCCCATCTTCCTAGGGCAGCCTTGTTCCCTCCTTACTCTGTCTAAACTGCCGTGCAGGGGTTCTCATTACTCATCCACCTTCTGGCCATACAGTTATTTCCAGGACGATCTGTGGGCAGCGTCTCCAAAACACATGCTAGAGTTTTAGCGTGAATCACTAGGACTCTTACGAGTTTGCAGAGAATCTGAGTTGGTGCCTGGCTGTTTATTGAGAGCATGGTATTTGCCTAGGGGTACTTCTCAGGGCAATGCAGATACACCCCTGCAATGAGGCCAGGGCAAAGGATGCTCAGTGCATCAAGGGGGAAAAGGCACCCGCAGCAGGTAGGCAAATGGGAACATGCATTTAAAGACACCCGTATTCCTCTCTCATCACATGAAAACTAAAATCATTCTCTCAGGCCCCCCAAATAGTTTTTGTTATATGCTTTAAAGGGAATATCTTCAAAGCAAGAAGAGAAGATGGGACACCAGATGTCCCCCACAGTTGGGCATCTAGCTGCTTTTCATGCCTTTTAATTACACACATCTGGATGTTGCCCAGGCCGAGTGCATGTCACTATTTGAATTTGGGGTGCAGTAGCAGCAAGTGAAGTTTCAACATGTTTAGCATTGCACTAACCCTGATGTGAACAACAAAACCATCTACCTGTGGTTACAAAGAGCTGACCCAGATTGTGAGCAGAAAGGCAAGAACTCCAAGCACCTCATTAAAACTGAACTTGTCCAAATTTTTTTGGTCTACTGCCCAGGCACCAGTGTTATCCAAGGTGCCTCAGCATGTCTATTTTCAATTGCAGACCTTCAGCAGCAATGTGTCTTTTCTCCTTCATCTTTGCCCTTACACCAAACACAGTGACAGCATTCAAGAGAAGTAATATTGCTCCCTAGGCTCAAGGAATACTGTGGAGGTGCTGGAAGAAATGTTTGGTGTTTCATTAGCCGGTGGACTTCTGCCAGATGATGTGGTTTTGGAATAGTACCAATTTTGGCATCACCATTAATGCCAGTTTCTCTTTAGCTCAGTAATTGTGCGTGTTTGGAGACAGCAATAAAAGATTAACTCTTGGAAAGGTGTTATTTTCTAGATGCCAGTCAAATAAATGGCAAAGAAAATCGTATCAATATGGCTGGTGACAATTAGTGGTGTAAAGTGTTAAGATTGTTGGAGAGAATATATATTCAGACCTAGAAGGTCTGTCTTTCTTGGTATATTTACTATCCATCTGACTGCCTTTACAGTAACAGCATGTAAGAGACTATCTGAAATTCAGTATGTGTTTTATACCTTGGCAGAGAGCAACCTGGAAATCTCCCCATGATTCATCTTCAAAACAAAGAAATATCAGTGGTCTCCCTCTGAAAACGTGCACAAACACTAAAATGCTGTAAACCTCTCCCACGGTGACTGTACCCTACCTCTGCAGTCAACAGAAGTGACTGCCCTAATTGAACGGATCAAATATGAGTAATAACCATGTTGTCAGGATGTCAGCCTAACAGGCAGCCTTTCAAGACTTTAAATAGAGAATTTAACAGCAGAGCACCTAGGTAGTTCGGGTAATATGGCTTTCATGAAGACTGCTTTCATTAACTAATTTCTAGGCAACAGCACTAGAAAAGGGTTGTAAGTAGCTCTAAGAAAAGAAACTTCAAGGAGTCAAAAGCCTATGATGTGATACAAAGCAGACTGAGGGATGTTGGATGTGAATGACTTATTTCTGCATTATCAACTAGGCACCTCTGGTATTTATTAAATTTCATTTCCATGTGGATAACACCTGTGTGCAAAATTTGTCAAAAGAACTAATAAAGATTTTAGTATACTACAGCTGAAGCACTGAGTACTGCTAGAAATGCAATAAGCACTGTTAAGGATTTGAATAACACAGGTACACAAAATTGTGACTAAAAATAATTGAAAGAAATGGCTCATTCAGCTCTATTAAGTTTAGATTGTTCCTAGGGGTATCAGGGCACATGCTCCTCACCATGCAACTTTGGCTTTCCCTGGATTTCAGTTTCACCAACTACGGATTGCTTAAGAAGTTCACAAAACCCCATATCTCACTTTGCAAATAAACACATTGGAGGCTCAAGCACTTTTTCTTTTTTTTATTTTATTTGGTAGTGCTACTTACCTATATTAATAATTACCATATTATTTACATTAGTAACCACATTAATAAAATACACCAAAATTCCTGACTCAGACCATTTTTAATAGTTTTTATTTATCACAAATATGTGCATTTCTCATCCATTCCTTATCCTTCATTTTTGCCACGTGTTTTAAAGGGAGAAAGGAAGCACATGGGAAATATCAATGGCGAGTTCTCTTTTACAATTGGAAACTACCGTCCCCATTACATACTCGTGTCATAAAAATGTTTTTACCACAGTGAACACTATATTTTGTATTCATTTCCTGAAAAAACCAAAACTGACCTATTTGTCTTCTGCAGGGCCCTCCTTAGCTCACCTTATGCTTCTCACATAGCTTATTTGCTACTTTCTAGCCTCAGCAACATCAATTAAAAGTGTCATCTTTGTAAAATATTTCTGGACTACAAATACATGCTGATCACATGTGGGCTATAACAAGTCAGAAATTTTCCTCCAAAACAAACTTTGCTTGAAAAAATGACAATTTTTTTGGAAGTTGATGGGGGAAGGGGGCACCCATGGTCCATGGCAGAAGGGTTAGCCACCACTGGGCTCCCCAGTTCGTGGTATCACCATCCCAAGCTCTCGGGTCTGGGCATCCTGCTCCGGGGTGTCACTCTCCCTGGCATCTGTGGGTAAATTAGCAGCAGGCCAAGGTGACCATGAGAGTCAAGGCATATGAGGAATTGGTGGGAATAGGAGAAGGTGGCTGCTTCATGTAATGTGGGGAGGAAATGAAATATTTCACTCTTCTTACAGTACATTTTTAAGTGTCTAGTTCTGAAACTCTTAGTTCACTGTAATTTCACAATTAAATTCCTTCTTTTTCTTTTATTTTCAAAAAAATTGTGATTTCCCCCGAGTTGTGCATTCCAGCAGTCTCCTGCAGAGGCCCCTTCGTTATGATGAGGGGCGTGGGGTTGCGATGAAGGTGGATAAAGGTGGCTGTCCTCTCCCCCAGGCTGCGGGCTTGTAGGACCTCTGACCAGTGATCCTTTCACAGCAGGCAAGGGGGAGGCTGCCTGCCAAATGACATCATCGTTTGGTCTGAGTGATCCAGGAGAGTTTAGCTAATGGTGAATTTGCAGAGTTTATTTGGTGCAAGAACACTCTGTTCTTGCCAAATGCTGGAGCACTCATGTTTTTGTGTTTGCGTGTACACAGGTACTTGTAAATAGACTTTCTCATTAAGCCCCTGTTCCCATGTGCTGCCCTCTCTGGCACTACCTTACAGACAGTCACTTAGAGTGAGGAGGGGGGAGCCTTCATCACCCTGCTGGCAGTGCCACCGCAGCTGGTGTCCGCTCTCCTGTGTATGCAGCTTGTTTACAGTATATGGAAACTGGATGGGTGATTATTCATTTTTAAGAGAGAGTTTGGGTTGAACACTCCTCTGTTCTCATTGGGATCTGCTCCTTCGAAATTTAACACAGGGTATTATTTTATCTTGTTTACGAATGTGGATTGTATGCTTAGGGGAGTGAAAGAAATTATCGATATGGAACAGAAATGTCAGGATTTTAACTCAATTCATGATATTAATCTAGCAAATGTCATTCTTGCCCCATACACATTGCATCTTTATTTTCATATTGTTCAAATTTTAGATGAAACAATCTCATTATTTTGACTTTCCATGTCGATTAGATGATAAAAACTGATTTTTAAGAATTCCGGATTAGAAATCCTTGTCATATCTGAAGATTAAACTTGTCATTTTTCATGATAAATGGAAATGCAAATAATGAAGTGTATTAGAATATTGATCAGAGCCTTGCCCTGAGCCAAGCAGAGCATGAACATCTTTATGTTTGCTGGCAGTAAACCAGCTTCTCTCTTCTCTCTGTTTTGCACAGTCCTACTAAGCCAATCCTCACTAGAATGAGCACAAAACAAAACGAATAACAGCTTTTGTACATCAACATTAAAATGAGAAGAAGCTTGGGAAAGGGCCTCTGACAGAGAAGAACGCTGATGAGTGCAAAAATGCCTGATGGGTAAGCATCACCTTCTAAACATAGATCAGCCAGACATGGAAGTGATTTTCAGAAGAGAAATGCAATCATGGATTACACACCAGCTCATTAGAAACTGTTGCTGAATACAGCATCCAGAAGACATGCATGAAAAGTCACATTTGGGGAATAAATTAAAAGGGGTGTAGTTGTTGCTAGATAAACATATGTATTATATATGCATTGAAGAGGTTTGTAAATGTCATTTTTTTTATTCAGACAGAAAGCAAAAAGCTTTAAAACCTTTCACAGTAGAGAGGCAGTTAACTCCAGATTATTCCTATCCCAGTAGCCAAGAAGCTGATAGGACATCTCTCTTAAATTAGCATTCATAAATAGACTCTCTGAATGTTTCCATCACCTAGTGGAAAAAGCATAACTTTTACTGCTACATTGCTGCACTTCATTTACTTCACTGTATAATAAGTTGACTAAAACTGTAAAGCTTCTCAATTTTTACTGCATATGTGTTCCAATTAATCTATGTCTGTAACAAACGTAAGATTGAAAAATTATTTCTGACCTATATTCTAGTTCTATGAAGCATATATACTATAAGGTATGTCTGACTGAATATCATAATACTATAATTTCCCAAGACACATAGAATTGTTTGTATTTGAAGTGACAAAATAAAAGCACTTGATTTCTTTTTTAATAGGAGAAAGTAATTTACCCCTTAAATGTAACATACAGCTGTGCCCTGCAAGGGCATTTCTATTCTGTTCCTTGTTCTGCCACATAACCGCTGAGCGACACTCTCTGGCCCATGCTAATGCCAATCGGGCGAGGTGATCTAACAATCCCTTCTGGCCTTAAACTCAATACATAAATTAAGAGACTAGTAAGCAAATACATATTGTGAATAGCTATGTGAGGGCTGGGTGCGTGGAGCCCTGGGGCACTGGTGGGGCTGGTGCTTCCCTCCACAGGGGTTCGGCAGGTCACTCCCCAAAGGGCACCATCATTTCCAGAAGCCACTGGGCAGGGGGAGGCACAGGATATCAAGAAAGACCTCATAGCGAAAGGCCTGGATGCCAAGCACCAGGCATAAAGCAACGGAGGGAAGCAGGGACCCCGTCTCCTCTGCTCCTCTCCGATACCTCCCAGCATGGCGTGCGTCTCCTCCTAGCTCAGGAGTGGGCAGGAGCATGCTGCTCCCTACATTTCTTCTGCCCTCTCCTGCATATCGCAGCTGAATCCAGCCCCAAGTGAATACTACAATGCTGATTTCTTCAGATTTTTTTAAGACTGTTGCTTCATGCTTTGCCTTTTGGGTGAAATGGCTAAAATAATAATTCATTGCTAACGTTGCTCCCAAATAACTCAATACACTGAAGACATGAATAAAACATGTTAAACCTGTTTTTTAACTGTTAGATGCACAACACAAATTATTCCAGAATGTAGTGCATGAATTTCAGAAAAATTATTTTATTTTTGAATGAATCTTGAAGCCAACTGTTAATAAGTAAATACAGGGGATTAGATAACTCTTCTATCTAACTACTAAGGTGCCAGCGTGGCGTTGCTTGTCTTAGAGGCTGAACACTGATATGGATGTTTGCCAAGTAAATTTATGTGTGAATGTGGGCAGCATTTTTTTTTAAAAATGTGTTGTTTTAATCCAAACCTGCTCTCATAACTGTGTGTAAGAGACTCCCCTGACTTCTACAGGACTAGCGTTAGAGCTGGTCAAAAATCCCACCTAAATCAGTCAACCACCATAAGGTTATTCCCAGTACGTGCTACTGACCTGAAGGGTATGGAAGGTAAAAACCAAGTAGTTTACACATGAGGCCACATAAACTCATTAAGGTCCCACTTCAGACAGGTTTTTAAATCTGTGATTAGTCCAACCAGCCTCAGCTGGAAAACACACATCCTTAAGGGCCAGACGCATTCAGGAGTCCCTGTTAAATGGTGTCTCAGTGAAGCCCGTCCTCATTCACTGTGTTGGCTTACAGCCACACTCTCACCTCAAAAGCCTGTCAAAGGGTTTGCTATCTGGATGTGCTATCGTATCACTGTCTTCATTTGCTCCTTAGGTTTACCTCTATCCCACATTATTGTGGTCATGTCACTTTTGCTGCAACAGAAATCACTGAAACAGGGTTTCTCTGTATTATATTATTTTATTATGGACTACTAAGTTTTGCATCATGGTGACTGTGTAATGTAAAAGCCCTTTCTAAATATACATGAATATTGCAAAAAAAGTGTCATCACAAGACCTCGCAACCCTGCCAGGGCAGCTCAGTGAATATGTATCATTTGTACACAGTCAGAAGGAGAGACATACCAGGACGTTCATCACTAAATGTTGACTCAGTATGAATAGTATGTTTTATCTTTTTAAATGTTACCGCTTTCTCATTCCACTCCATTGTAACTTGTCAATTGTAATTTTTTTTAAGGCAACAAACTGTAAAGAAAACTGTTGAAATACCTGATTTTCTGTAAAAAGTAATAACAACAATAATTTTTGTTACTTTAAAGTATGCTTGGTATTAAAGTACCTAATAAAGTTCAACAATGAATTTTGTAGCATACTAAAATAAAGTGCGATAGTGCTTTTCTCCAGCTCATCTGTGGTAATGACTGCTGTTGTTGGCATTACTGTCCTCCTCCTAAACACAAGCCTGGCCACCTCCTACACACCTGTACCTACACAGATCCCTAAGGTATGTAAAGTCCAAGCAAAATCTGATCCCTTAATGAGTGCAGGGATTTGTATGCATGGGTCAAATTCACAACATAAGAACCTTGTTGGTAAGTCATCTCTACCCTCTGGTACATGACTATATATATGGACAACAATATAATGTTCCTGATTACTTTGGCATAAAACTTAGTTTATATTAAGAGAAAGGAGGGTGTAAATTATTTAGGAGTTCATTTTAGTTAAAATAGAGAACTGCCAGGTTTGCAGGATGCTGAAGTCCTATTCATTTTTATAGGCAACGCATTTCAGTTATTCCTAAATAGACTGGAAATCTCCAAAAAAGTGATTTGGAGGACACAGTAAAGCTCAGAAATCAATTCCCCGTAATTTTGCTACATGAAGTTACACTGGAGCCATAAGGGGCTGTCACAGGTGTACATCATTCCAGAGCTTGCACCAACAACAGGTAAGTACTTTCTTGTCAAATAGATGCTGGATTTGCTTCCATGATGTTGATGCAGTGGTATCTGCATTCAGAGATGATCTAGAAATGATGGTGGCTGGGGTCTAATTATTCCCAAACTCCCAGGCTCTGCCATATTTCAGTCAAAGTAATGGATCAGCTTCCCTTACACCATCTAGCTTCCCCTGTTGTAGGTAGGCAAATGTAATGCTGGACGCAGCAACTTTCTGTCTATTTACACTGTGCTAGTCTGATGTCCTTCAAACATCTAAAAGTTTTAGTAGTTTCAGCTGATTCCCTGAGGTTTTTAAATGGAATAAGAACTAGAAAATTAAAAAAAAAAAACAAACAAAAAAAAACCCAAAAAAAAACCCAAAAAACCCAGATTTGTCCTGACTAGTTTATACATTGAAAAGCCAGCCATATGCTGAGTAGCTTCTGAGGTAGTGCCAGAAAGCAACACAGGTTTTTTTCCTATGTGCTAAAGTCTAGAGGTTTATACATTTCTCCTTTCCAAGGAGCTCTGCACAGAAGGGAACAGCTTTGCCTGCTCTTGGAATAGCTGGCAGTACCTGCACGCATTAACCATACTTGCAGCCATTCCACCTTGATCTGTGATCATCATTGGCTTACATTAATATTTTGAAAAGAGACTTTCATGGAAGAACCAAAATTCTGCAGAAAGTAGAATATGTAGTTTAGAAATTCATGCTTTTCCTTTTATATCAAACAATGTTAGTCCTGTGCTGCTGAATACACAAAGCCAAGGCTTGCACTGATCAGATACTGCTGTGATGATTTCTATTACCCATCTGTCTCTCTCAAATTTTTGTTTAGCGGTACTTCATACTGCCTTCTGAAACGCCTTTTGCATTTTAAAAAGTAAACTGATATATCCTTCCCTTCTTCCAGAGAGTCTCGTAACACTGCTGTGGGCAGTTACATAGCTTTTCCACTCCACAAAGTGATGAGGGAAGTATTGCCTGTGCAACAGACAAATTTCTGGGGAATAAAGTATAAGCAGGCACACTGCGCTCATCAGCTGCCAAGCGGAGTTGTGGCTCCTAATTGCCTACAAAACACTAAAAAGCTCCTCTCCGTTTGGAGCAGTTCCAAAAGCTGCTGCAAAACACTTCCTGAGATCACCAGTGTGAGACCAGCCTCCAAATTTGAACATCAGCTCAGTCACCTGGGAAAACAGCCTGGAAGGAAAGATGATCTGAAAGCTAGGAGCTGGGGCTGAATTTACCTCTGCAAACTGGTTTTAAATTAGTATAACAACATGGATTATTACTCTTGATTGTGTCACGTGCAAATTAGCTTTATATCAGCCTAGTATAGCTGTAAGTATTATTAAAAAGGAAAATTATGTATTAATAATACTTAATCATAATTATTAATCTATTGCCTTGCTATTCTTTAGGGGAAAAGCTGAAATAAAGATTGCCAAAATCCTATACGCTAGACTGATGTCTCTTGTATATGATTACCACATATTTAAAAAAAATATTTCCACAGTTCAACAGCAGAAGATACTCTAGAATATCAGTTACATTACTGGTTACACAGACTCGGGATTTCCCCATGGGGTCTTAGCATACAAAGGTGGGAGTTTTGCTTTGCCATAGAGAAAAGCAGGCACCTCATTACTTTGACGATTCTCGAACATGGCCTTTTTGCAAGATACCAGGCGAAGCACTGGTATGTCAGCACAAATGTCAGGCTTACGGGTATGCCATTAGCACCTTGATTCTCCTTTATCTGACATTATGCCAACACAATGCAAAATTAGTAATGAGCTAGGTGGGAGACATTTAAGTTTTAAAAAGAAAACTAGCTCTCTTCTCTGTTTGCTTCAGGTTTTTTCCATTAATAAAATGAAATTAGTTGGAGTGTTACTGGACTATTCTGAGGCTCAATTAAGTGCCTGCTGTATTTGTCGAGTTTCTAAAATGGCATTTGAAAATAATGTAATATATTATGCTACTCAGACGATGAGCTGAGATGGTTGGAGGCATCAAAATGAGGGAGTTTTCTGGAAGAGCTTTTAGGCTATAAGCTGTTATATATGTCATCAAGAAAGGAGCGGGTTTAGTCTGTATAGCTGAATTCCATGTATGCTTCAGAAGGATAAGGAATAAAATCATTCAGAAATTCTGAAAGAGCTTCCAACTTAACACATGCTACCACAGGTTTTTATTTTTTATTTTATCTGCTGTAATATGAAATTCCTCATTTACAGGTTTTAATTAATTTTGCATTAAGTAACATGAAAATTCTTCAGCCACAAGATACCTCGGGGAGGCTGAAAGCAATGGAGGGGCTTTCCTAGAGCAGCACCTGGCAGTAATGGATATTGAGTATATCTGTGCTGCCATCTAATGGCCAGCTTCCTTGGGGGGTTATTACTTGGGAGTTACTTAAAGGCAGTTTTGCAGTTGTATTCGCAGAGATTCAAAAAGTAGCAAAACCAGCGCACACGTAACCTCCTGTGCCTCCCAGAAACAGGGCAAATATCAAGAGGCGAAACCATTGGTGTATTAACTCGCACTGGACAACTATTAAGTTGGAGAACTTCTATATTTTTATTTGAATTTCTGAAGACTGAAGAGAACAAGCTTCATCTCTGTAAATGTGGATGAGAGCTATGCAGTCCAGCACTTCCCAGGGACAGGTTTCTGCACTTCCCAGATAGGACAGACAGTAATCCTCTACTTACCCTCTCAAGGAACAAGTGGGTGATGATGACATTGTTTCCCTCTTAGCATATGACTTCAGTTCAAGCTTTCAGTGATGGTCTACATGGTTTCTCTCTCAGTTCACTGTAATTGCATCACTTTATTAGAGAATATTTAGCAGCCTTCTACTTTTTCCATTTTGTGGATCCCTAAAAATTTTCCAGATCTCTTTCTAGATTTCATATACACAGGTGACCCTATAGAATATAAGGACTTGTTTTCAACAAGTAATCTTTTGTATATCTCCTAAAAGCCATCTGTGCATCCTCAGACTGAAAATCATTGCTCCACAAACATGCCTTTTGGCACTCAGTGCATTCTTATACCCCCTTTCCCAAGAGTTGTTAATTCCCACTGATTTCTTCCCTATCCCTCCCTTTCTCTCATTTTTTCCCTACTGAGATGTTCTGTCCAATCCATTGAATCCCTTACCCAGAAAGCGTGATGCTTAAAGCTGGTTTAGGGGAAAGGGATGGTCTATGTTGATCATACAGCTTAACATGAAGTAACTGGTAGGAAGACTCTCCATCACCTGAAAAGGCTGGGGGATGCTTTCATGATGACAGCTAAGAAGAAACAAAAAATCTGTTGATCAGATCTGAAAATCTAAATCCTGCAGAGCAGGATTTGGCCACAGGGACTCACTCCTCAAGGAACATGATATCTCAGCAGGGTGAAGACCACCTCCAAGAAACAGGCAGGACACCAAAGCTACAGAAATAGCTCAGGGGTTGAGCCCACCCACAGGGCAATGTGAATTATAGAGACACAAAGAAAGGAATCAGGACTGGGAGAGTTGAATGGGAGCTCTGAAGAAGAGAGTCCCCTATTGCTATGCTAGGAAGTCCTTCCTAAATCCTACAGTCTTTTGGACCCACTCTCAGCTCCAGCATAAGCTGGGCAGGAGGCCTGTTATCAAGGCTCTGAGTGGTGTTTGGGAGCATGAAATGGAGGGATGGAAGAGCAGAAGTAGCAGTCATCAGAAAGAATGGAAAAGTTAGGTAGCTTAAGTCAAACCCCTGTACCAGAAAATAACCATAACTGGTCAGCATTCCTCCAAATTGCTCCCACTGAAAGACCAGAAGTTATTGAGGCTACTGAAATAATGACTCTGAGACGATACTAAACATAGCACTGATGAGCTATGGTCATGCAATAGTAGACTTATAAGCATCTTCAAAGGTGACAGAACATGGAAAATTGGTGGTCCCTAAAGTAACAGGACATCAGATTTACGCCATCCTAGACAGCATTTGCTCTGAGCATACTAAAATCCGATTAGATTATAGATTACCAGGCTGAAGGCTGGAAGTGGCTAAAGCCCCTAATCCCAGAGGAAGAAAGCAGGGACTCTAGAAGCCATTAATACATTAACCATGAGCAAAAATGCGCTGTGAGGGTGCAGCAAGACCACCAGGCTGTGGCAAGCACACCAGTAGCAACAAGCCCTTCATCCCGGGTGAGGCTGTGCAGCCTCCCACAATCCCAAAGTGATATCTCCAGGGCCCTACCACTCCTTGGTAACTCCCAGGGAACGTCTGGAGAACAGGAACTGTTGGCAAAGCCATCCTGCTCAGGTACTGCCTGAGGAAGGAAAAGGCTGGTGATACGGCAAAGCGCAGAGGAATGAACTGGAAAAAGTCCAAAGCCAACACTAGAGTTTGGACAGCATTTCTAGCAGAGAGGCTCCCAAAATGATAAGGACAATATCACCACACACATGGGTCCCATGCATTTCATACCAAGGCACGCAATAGTCTTCTCAGAGGCCTTAGACAATGGGCCTCCAAAATGAGTTTGTAAAATAAAATGACATTGCATGTATTTAAGCCAACTGCATGATTCTGCCCACTGCTTTTGCGGGATGGGAGTCACTGCTTCATGTTGGGCTCTAAGGAACTACCAACCCAGTCAACAGTCGTTGGACTGTGCTTCTGTTCTGACAGGAAGACCACACCTCCAGCTGTCACCTTACCAAATAAAATATGCGCTTATATTTCTTCCCTGTTTTGCTTCTTCTGTACCTTTACAGGCTCCTCCAAAGTAGAAGAGCAAAATATTAATAATATCTGCACTCAGCACCCATGAAAAACTCACAAACATGGCACTTTTTACTGCTTTTCAGTGGCTTTTCTTTTTTTTTTCCTTTTTACAAGACTTATGGAGAGATGAAGAGGCTGGGCTAAACTTTTACAGACTGGAAAATGCAGGGAAAAATTTCAAAACCTGACATCCATGCCCTGGAGTCACAGCACTGCAGGAACAGTCATGTTGGATGGTCCTTGGGAGGCCTCTAGTCCAAGCTCCTGCTCCTTGCGGTCAGGGCTCTATCCAGTCTGCTCTTACAAACATCAGTGGTGAAGAATACATGGTGTTTCCAGGAAAACTGCTCCAATGCTTAATTAGCCTCATAAATGAGCCAATAATTAAGTAAATATCTAGCAGAAGATGCTGATACATGATAACAGAGCAGCTGCTATGTGTAGCTCCACTCTCAAGGGATTCTTACAGTACATTTTTAACTCTTAGGTGTGTGCACAGAGGTCAAATTTTAATATATTTATAGTGCTAACTTGTCATTGGTACTGAATTATATTCTTGCTGTAGTTGGAAGTGATGTATTTCACCTAGCTTGTCCATCCTACCTGTAAGAGCTAAAACCAGAAAGCTTTGTCACTGTGTTGGGAAATAAGAAACGTATATAGACCAAAAGAGAAATTCTTGGTCTGTAGCCCTCACACTTGCAGCTGTGCTTTCTGCAGAATTCTCCAGCCAGGAAAAGTCAGGCTGAATTAACACGTGTTAACAGACCTGTGCCTGCAGCAGGGGCAGTAAATTAAACAACTCTGCCAGCATGCAGTACCTCAGTATCATGTTGTGTAAAAATACCAGGTTTTGTGAAAACTCTTCTGTTTTGCAGGAGTAGATTGGAAGATTTGCAACAGGTTATCAGTGAAAACTGAAACATGTTGTTATGCAAAGCTGCTGTTGAAATCCAGACTGATGTGAAAGAAGCCAAGCACAAGTTCCTTATGCTTCAATGCAAGTTGGTGGAAGTAGGAGCACACACACTGGTTTGGTGATATAGAAGATCAGTGGTGCCTGTTTCCAGACCATTAATTCTGTTTATCTAGGACCTCTTCTCTGCTGGTGGAGGAAATCTTTCCAGACACAGGGAAAGTACTCAAAATCTGGAGATACAATCACAGCTCCTGTTTCTTCCCGGACTTAAGCAATCTCTTGAAGGTAATAAGTCTTCTTTCCTGTTTCTCTGATTTTCTTGTCCCACTACCTCCCTTCTACTTTCTTAGCAAGAATATTGCCAATTATCCTGTTCTTTTATTGAGTTTCTGATAACTAGTGTTATTCTGAAAGCCCAAATAATTTATTCTGGACTTCTCAATAAAAAGGTAAGGATGTATTACGTTTGTTTTGTTGCATTTGTTGGTTTTGTTGGAGATTTTTTCCATTTTTAAAGTGACTTGTGAGTACTCACAGTCATGATGAAAAGCAGGAAGATATGCACATCACGTATTCTAAGGGTTTCTAAGCCAGAAGGCAAACAAAAATAACTCAAAACTCAACTGTACTTAAACCTCATTATTTTTAAGCCAATCTCATGCTACTTTGTCGTCTGATTCACTATATTTTAATGCCAAGTACTGCAGTAACCAGCTAAAAAGAGCACTCTTCCCAGGGTGTGGAAAAGAACATGCCAGCCAGATGTCGTCCCAGGCCAGAAAATGAAGTAGCACGCAGCAGTGAAAACAAGCTCCCAGTCTGAGCTGCCTGATGCAGTGCCTGCTGGGCGCTGTGCCAGGAAACAACAGCCTGAAGCAGAAGTTTTCCCAGTTCTTACTCCTGTTCTCTCCTTTTTCAGCATGTTTCTATGTTAGGATTTTATAGATGAGGCTTTTGACCCACAATCCAGCACTCAACTTGTTGTCTTTCCTTTGTCTTCTCCTCTCCCCCAGATGCCAGATGGTTAGTATCAACAAGAGACTTTTTAAGCAAAGGAATTTATTGAATACAACAGGAAGCAAAGGGAAACTTTACAGACTGAATGATCATTCCAAAAGGTCAAGGGAGGAGAAGTATTTACGGACAGAGTAGACCAGAGCCCCTGTACAGTCCAGACCAAGACTAATTGTTTGCAGATTGTCGTAGCTAGATGAGAAGCCAAATGATACCTCCAAGCCCTCAAAGCCAGTCAGTATCAAGTGAAGGCCCAGTCAAAGACACTGATATGCTGCAGTTTTGTAAAGATTTGGGGATAATCACAGAAGGAAGGATGAGCCCTACTGACAAAGAATCAATAGGGCCTGAGCACCAAGACTCAGGACTTCACCACCTGAGTTAAGGAGCAGACATGTTAGTAGAAAAAAATATTAATTTAGTATGCTACAGCTGTGAAAGATCAATATTATCATTTTCTTGGGACTGTTCAGTAATTTCAACTAGGAGAATATAAGCAGATGCATTACTCAAACCAGGTACAATTTCTGTCTCCACACATGCCCAGCCACGTGGTCCTGGTTCTTTCTTGTGGTATACAGGAATTAGTCCACCCTTTGGCCAGGCCAGCTCCATCAGAACTACCAGTTGTCCCAGTATTCCAGTTATGTCCTCTTTACCAGGCAGAAGCAGAGGAATTTGTTCATGGGTCTCAGGTCTTCAGTAGCTTCATCAAAGCATGGGACCCAGACATAATTTTGTCTGGGCTGTCCAACACACTAAAACCCCAGAAAAATCACTGAGAATGCGGTGTAATGGTTGGCTTAATCTAAGAATGTGCTACTGTCAAGAGGAGCAGTCCTGCCCTCCCCTGCCTGCTCCCATCACCTGTCCTGTGTCAGTACTAGTGTTTGTGTATCTGCACCACTGAGCTCGTTCAACCTACTCTATGGCCACATAATTATCAGTGCCAAAATGCATTGGGGAGCACCAACATGGGGACTGAAAGGGAAGCCTACGGTAGATTGACGTATTTTGTTCAAGAAACCTACATCATGACTGTGTGTGCAGGGTAAATCTGGTGCATCCTGATCCTATGATGATTCTTACTTATTGTGCATAGTCTGAACAACCCACCCAGCACTTGCACAGGAGGTCCAAAGCACCCCAGGTGTACCAGACTCGAAGGATACACGCTGGGAAGTCCATCTCTGTGTGACCACTAAGACTACCTAATATGCACAGACTGTACTGGAGAATTCTGGCCACTTACGTGCGACATGCTGGATGTTCCTAATGCTCTCTAGACACAGCAGGATCACTCATTTATCTATGGGAAGGGCAGTTACACTTAGGACAACACCACCTGCATCCATACTTCTGCCTGCAGCTTCCCAAATTTCCTACCTTTACCTGACTCTATACTCAGGACTGTCCTGAAAGCAATGCGCTATTGCATCAAGTGAGTCAGATGCAGATGAGTCAGCTGTAAATGCTGCTGGTGAAAAGGAAGAGAGATGACTTCGACCACAGAGTTTTTAAATCTGACAACAAAGCCTTCCATACACTTGGAAGTCAAAGCTATTCAGATAGAGAAATATGACAAAAATGTGTAAGTAGGAGGGTCATCCATTGTTAGTACATGGCGAGCTGCCTCCATCTCAAGCTTTGAATCAAGATCTTCAGCAAAGCAATGTTTGGCCTTGATTGGGGCATTTCTGAGTACAATGGTATGTGTATGGAGACTGTGTATCGCCACACATAAAACCCAGACAGCCCTGACAGACAGGCTTTAGCAAATCTTCCTGCTGTTGTTCAAGGAAGGCTTGCTCCTAGGTCTTCCCTCCACCTCTCTGCCAGGGGTTGCTGAGCCCATCACAGGGATCACAGAAGGGAGTTTGCTACTCACATATAAAAAGTCAGGTGATTGTCAGAAATTGGCAATTGGGATGATTATACATGCAGGACCTGGCCCAGGGGTCATCTAATGACTCCTCTGAGAACATTAACATCAGCAGAGGAGTTAGGAAGGAGGGGAAGCATCACAGATGGAGTTAGGAGGGAGGAAGAGGGCCACAGCTCAGGAAAAGCAACTTAAACTGAAGGAAGGGGACTAATTTGAGTTAATTTACCAGCACCCTCCAAACAGCTCACAAAGTGGTCTGGCCTTCAGCCAACATAAGATATGTTATGTGAATGTAGTATAATTAATATTATATGACTGAAAAAAAAAGGATTCCTAAGTTTAATTAGATTTATATGAAAATGAACCTGGTTTTAGCTAAACTTTCCTGAGCAAAGAAAAAGTTGCAGATTCAAGGTTGATGTTGTTTGTCATGGAAAGTTATTTATGTACAGATGCTAGTAAGATTACTTAACTGCTAATGAGTCACGAGAAGCAAACAAACTTTGGCCAAGTGTGAAGCACATGCACTGCACCAAGCACCATCTTTCCCTCAATGTGTTTTGTGTTCCCTCAGTTTCCATTTTATCGATGCTTGATTGAACTCCAGGTTCATGACAAACATGGGAGTGAGTCCCAGCAAAAGGATATTTTCCCCTTGTTTTCCTGCATTGTATACGAGCAGGAGCACTGAAAACAATGAAAAGCCAAGCTGCACCCTTTTGCTCTGCATGACTTCCTGAAATTTCTCCCGAGCGAGATAAACTGGGCTACAGTGAAACATAGGTCACAGTTAAAATGGCATCTGTTAGTTGTGCTGTGGAATTTGGAAACAGCCACATTTTCACCCCATCTGCTTCTTTAGGATAAATTACTTTGCTACCCAGGTGTATAATAAGGTGTAAAGGGGAAATTTAAGATGAATATCCTCCTAGCTTTTACTAGTCTCACCAGGGAAACAACAGAAGTCCTGTTTTAAACTAAGGAAGGACAAAAAGCATTAAAAACTGCACGGGAAATGGCCCAGAACTGCACAGGATTTGGACGAAAGGCTCTCAGGGCTGCAGGCGGAGGTCTGGCTGGGGAGCGGCAGAACCAGCCACTCTTCATCACTGCCCTGGAGCAACAGCCGACCTTCACTCGCAGCAGCACATGTGTCGGCGTGCTGCTGGCCCCGCCAGACAGACCGACCTGCTTGGATTAACCAGTTTAAACTGGGTATTTGAAATAAGCCCCAGGAACTTTCCTGGAGGGGATTAGTGAGTCCCCGCAGTGCCTGCCCTGACCTGACAGCGGATCTGAGGGCATCCCTGGCATCGCAACCACGATGAACAGCTGAGAAGGGGTCACGTCTCCGTTGGGCACCGACCGAAAACACGGCAGACAGGACGGCACTCTGTGGGGAGCAATGCCAGCCGGAGGTTTCCACTCCCGCCCCAGCTGCCACTGCTCTGCCAGAGGTCACCACGCTCCAACCTGGCTGCTGCCGCTTGCTCTTCTCCAGCCGGGCACCAAATGAACAAAAACGGGGAGCTGCGCCATGCAATGGGAAGAAGCAGCAGGCTCTGTCAAGGCAGCAAGAATGACCTGCCAACAGAGGCTCAGAGGAGCTGTGGCATCCCGGAGCTGAGTCTGCCTGCAGCCCGAGAAGCCACCCAAATCTGTTTTCACTTTAAGCCAGTTTTACGGTCTGGACTGGACTGGGATTTATATGTATTTTATGTGGCCTACACCACCCACTGTGTCTCACAGGAGCTGACAGTTCCTGCCATGAGTGGTTTACAGCCTCAGAGAGACTGCAGATGCCCAAAGACCAGGGCAAAGCCTGCTTGTCTCTTTCTTTCTGTGACTTTTCCCATGGCTGGCCAGATCACTTGGTGGTTTCTGTGTCCCTTCCCTGCCTTGGGGCAACGTCAGCTTCTCCACACAGGCTGAACAGGCTTCACACACTCTCTGGAGTCTGGAGCAGCTTTAAGAATCTCAGAGCTGTGCAAAGGTACAGGTAATATCCTGCTGGCTGCTGCCATCACCCAGGACGAGGGGTGACTGTCCATGAAGCTGACCAAGCAGGAGGAGGTGGACGCAACATCCAGAAGGAAGCCTGGAGGAGGGGGGAACCTACTGGCCACCAAATCTTGGAACATCTCTGGTCTCAGGTTTCCTGCTTGTGTCCTGCTGTCACCAGTCTGTACAATTCCACAAATTAAAGGTTGGTTTGTTTTTTCTTCAGGTGAATCTAAGGGATTCAGGAACACAGCTCCTGAGAGCATCACTTCCCCAGTCCAGGACTGTACCAGCAGACCGATGACCACTCTGCACGCACACAGAGGCACGCTGCAGCCTGCTGACACATTGCTCCTCTGTAGCTGCCACAGGACAGAAGAGAGACAGGATGGAGGGCAGGTAGAGAGTGTCTAGCATATTCCTTATTACCCTCTTGTGATGTTCAGCAGTTTACAGTGGTAGCAAACCAATGCCGGGTTCAGATTGTGTCTCACCAGGAACATTGCAAACCACAAGGTAAAAAATCAAACACAACAGCCTCACCTTCTTGATAAAAATAGTGAGAGTGGTTTCTTTATAGCTAATCCACCAATAAGGGAGGAGATAGCACGGACTGGGACAGCAGAGCTGGAAACTGTTTCATAGGAAGTAACATAATCCAAAGCCCTACACATTTTTAACCTGTTCAGCCCTGCCTCCTCATAAAGCAGGCGTTTCAGCATGCAGCGCTTCTGTTAATTGAATGCTTTCTTAAATGCAAACAAGGAAAGCCACACTAAAGTCTCTCAAGACTCCAGATAAGATTTGCAGCTGGTATAAATAAGTGAAATGTCACTAAGGCCAGAGGAATTGCTCTGTTCCTCCCTCTCCTGCCACCACAATCTCTGAACTTGACCCTACATTTCCATACTCCTACGAGGAGTTGAGCACAGCATCAAGCGCGTTGCTGCAATCCCTCCTCCCTCCTGCCTCATCCTGCCCTTGCCGTGCCGCAGCTTGAGCCCAGGCCCTTCCCCTGGGACAAGGGCATGTGGAGCGGGCTGGAGGGGAAAAGAGCCAGGGAGTGTCTGGCCTGGGCGGGAAGGGAGGCCCGAGTTCCCGTCATTTCCCTTGTGATTACTTCAAAATTTTTCAGTAAAAGTCTTTACAGGATGGGTTGGGCTGTTTTATCAGAGCCAGATTTTGGCAGACCAGTTTTTGGTGAGGTCCTTTTCACTCTGAGGCCCTTGGCCAGAGCCAGCAGACATTACCTCCCCAAACCCAGCACAGCCTTGCCTGACCGATGGGCAGATTTAGTCCCGCTGTGGGAGGCAGGAGGGACTACCGACCCTGCCTGCGGGCAGACAGACTTTTGCTTTCATTTAAGAAATAATAATTAGACCTTGGCTGGTGACAGGCAGTCCTGATGGTGCAAGCATCCAGGTCACTTGCTTGACAAGGGCAAGCTTATTCTTTCATAAGCAACGAGAACATGAAAGTACTTGGAACTTTCCAACCAGACCTTTGCTTTCCCAATCTCTCTTTCTTCGGCCTCACATTTTAAGCAGAACAACAGCTTGCAAAGTGAGCAGGAAACAACAGCTCCTTCCTGCTGCACAGCCCTGGCCACCCGCACGGGGAGCTTGCCTGCTCTGGGGCTGGGTTTGGGCATTGGCCAGTGCTGACCAGCATCCCCGTCTGAATCATAGAATCATATAATAGT